>BSBK01012788.1:47500-75631 GCA_027943335.1 Chamaecyparis obtusa
AACTCATCTTCAGCTAAATAGTAGAAAAAATGAATAAAGAAATATATATGGTGGAAAAATATTGTGCAGTTGTCTTGTGCATAGTGTGTGAAGGTTTTATCGTAGGTTTTTCAAAGAGAATGAAAGTTTGATTTGATAGTGTAATTATATGTATATATTTTTAATGTTTTTGTTCTTTAAAGTGACAACTATTGTATAATTGATGAAATATTTAAGTATAATTTTTTCTTAAAGAACATCAGGTCAATAGTCACCTTGGTTTAAACTCTTCCAAAAAATTAGAAATTATTTAGTTTGAATTCCCATTGCAATTCACGAGATAAAATACTAGCAACCAAACTTAATGCAGCATGAAACACAACTCAAATAATTTTAAAAGAAAAAAGATAATTAAAAGAAAGTACAAAAGGGAAATCTCAGTGGGAGAGATATATGCCTCAAGTTCTAAATTCTTTATTCAAAATTTATCTATTAAGGAGCTTTAAATTTAAATGCTGAAAAGGTAATATATTAAAGTTTTTCTTTTGAAAACCTACCATTGTTATGTGACCTTGGAAGAAAAATTATACTATCAATTAACAAGGGAAAAAAATAGAAAATAGAAACTACTTATTGGAGTTCAATTGAAGTGATAGTGCCACTTGCTAGGCTCACAACACCTTGACGTTACCTTGAAATCTGAACTTTGAATTTGTACCATGTTTTACAAAGTTTCTGGGATACAGGGACGAGGGGACACATTTAAGGGACAATATTGTTTGAGGTCATTTTGGAGATGGTGGGATAGGAAAAAGGTGACGACTGTGTAAAAGTATATATACATTATAGAATTATTCATCATATTGTCATATACATTATAGAATCATTTATCATATTGTCATGTACATTATAGAATCCTTAAAGCACAAAAATATTCATGTTATCAAATGTTGGATGCATAATTGTGAATAGTTAACTTCTATCTTCATTTAAGCCACAATAAATTGCTCAAAGAATGCATTTTTTAGAGTATCAGAATTGAGCAAATATCCCCAAGATGTCCCATCCCTAATAAGTCCACTCCCCCTATATGGGAAAATGAGTAGAAAATCCCAAGGACGCATCCCTGTGCAATAGATGATTTGTATTAAAAGGATCATAGATTATTTTAATGTCTGTAACTACATAGAAGAATACCCACAAAGTCAAAATCAATCAAAAGGGCCCCAAACGTACAAAACAAGAAAATTTAAAGATTGTTGTGAATAATTGATTTTCCAAAAAATAAAAAATTATATCAAGGACCTATCATTTAGGTCACATGAACTTCTTTCCATATAAAATTCTACCACATGTTTGATGATGGTCTATGACTCATATCATAGACCTGTGAACTTCTTCTTTGAAGTATTTAGCCACTTTTTGCAAAAATGAAACCATATACTATCTCCCATTTAAACTGATTGGCAAAACCATGTTGATTGTGATGTTGCTTGTATTTTTTATTAGTCGAATAAAAAATCTATAAGCATGCTATTGAATGTGTCAAATACTACATCATTGGGGGCAAATGGTTGAAACTAAAAGCATACTTAAAATGGGCTATGTCTAGTAAATTTGTGAAAGGCTTGCTTGTTATTGTGTTGGACATATCAATGGACCTCATCCTATGCATAGATGTTTTGAATGGTACATCCAAGAACATGCAGAACCATGGAATTGAACACATATTTTGCCATCTTCTTACAAATGGAACATACAAGATAATATCAATTTTGCATCCATGATAAACCATAAAGAAGACCAAAAAAATTCAAAGGATTGTGCTCTCATTTTTTTAAGTAACGACTCGCGGAAAGTCAAAATGGATCCACATTCACAAAGAAGTGCTTGGTAGTTTCATCTTAAAAATATTCTCCTTTTTCCAGGAATTAAAAATATCACTTAACGAATCTATCAGGTATAACAAAAAGACAATCAAGACTTTCCCTTAAATCTAATTCATTGAGATGGATTTACAGGACGCGTTAGTAGTTAACAGAATTACGTTAAGACCGTACTTTTGATTGTCCATCTTTGCAATGTCAATGGTATAATTTTATTTGATTATAAACGTGTTAATTGAATTTTCTATTTAATTAAATTGACCATAACAAAAATTTAAATACTATATTTTTTTAAAAAAGAAAAGAAATTCTTGTAAACATATTATCTAGTAAAAAATTAGGTATTTTATACAATAAATAAAAATACCTAACCTACATGAGACCTTTCTTTAATGTGCATCTAGCATCAAATAAAATAAAAATTTCAAAATTTATTGAATCCTCATATTCAATATTACATTAACATAGAAAAATAATTAAATTATATCAATCTCTATTTCAATGCACATAGCATCTAGTAGAGTATAAATCAAAAAGAAAAAATTGAATCTAGATACCTATTAGATGCCTCAATATAAACCTTCCATGGAAGGGTTACTATGAAAAAAATCATTAGGTTTGGCCTAGCATCTAGTCTTTTGTTTCCTTCTTATCCTTTTTCATTATTTTTGTCTATTGAATGCTACTTGAATTAAAAATATATTCTTTAGTTATTAATAATCATTGGAAGAGGTAGACCTTCATCTTCTATCTTATAATTTACATCTCACATTTGTAAAGTTTTGATTTTATCATTTCACTTCAAATATTCAAGTGTTTGATGTATTAGACTTCAGTTAGGCATAATTTTTGTTATATTTTAGGCTTTCTTTAGTGTTTGTCTGCACATTTGTCATAGCCTTAGACTTTTCCTACTCATTCTGGAATTTTTGTTGTGTATTTTAAAATATTTCCCAATATCATACAAAAGATATAAAGTGAAAATGTAATTGGTTTGAATTGGAATGGTCGATTGCATTTAGTCCGCCTTTAGCTTTTGTCATTACTTTTCTTGAAATTATTGGAAAGATGGTGAATAATATACAAAAATCAAAAACATTGGAAAGATGTGCACCAGAATAAGCTTTCTAACAATGTAAAATTTCATAATGTTGAGTATATATGACCAAGTTATGGTGAAAAAACCAATTTCTACTCTTTATAAACCTTGTGATCAAATTGGTCAACCTTTCCTATGAGGTAAAATTTGACGGTTATCATAGTTACAAGATATTTAGAGAATATTCTTCTAGCATCATAAAAATAAGCTCTACCTAGAAAAGAATTCATCCACTAAAATATAACTTTTTCTGCTAGAATATCTTCTAGCCCTCACAAAAAAAAGGCGGAGCTTGCTAGATTATGTGCTATGGCTAATTTTGTGGGGCTTTCAAATTTAGCCCTAAATTTGGTGGGTCCCTCTTCTATAAAAGGTTTAGAATGCTTTCACTAAATTATGTTATTTAGGCTGATTTCTTGAAGTAAGTTTCCTTAGGATGACCTAATTGATGTTTTCTTAATGGGATGTATATAGAGTAGATAAAATTGGTTGCAAAGTGTGTGGTGTGTGTGAGGTGTGTGGAAGATGTGAGGTTAAGGAAGAAAAATTGTGTGCTGAAATTTGAGGAGCTGGATTAATGAATGATTTCTTGAGACATTATATCAAAAGAATATAATTACTAAGGATATTTATAGAATTTGTATGTCAAAGGCTTATACATTATGATTCACTTTCATGTATCCTACATTGAGATAGTGAGTCTCCTCTGTACTTCCACCTTACATCTTGTACCGAGATAGTGAATCTTAGTAGCAAGTTTAGTAGTAAGCCTCATTATAACACTTGTCATATATTGTAAAATATTCCCACTTTGATTTTACATCATTGGGTTTTCCACATAATTATAGTGTTCTTTTATGTATTGGTGTTGATTGATTTATTTTCATTATTGTCGATTAAAGCTATATTTTTGGGAATTAAAGTAAAATGTTAATATTGTTAAGGATTTACTCACCTAGCCCCCACACCCTCCACTCCTCTCTATATTTGGTTGTATTCAATAATTTCAATAGAAGCAATAATGCCTTCTCCAACAAAACAATCTATAATAAAGATTTATTGGCATTTAGACAAGATTTGGCTACATCTATAGTCATAATTTCTCATCTAGAGAGAGAGAGAGAGAGAGAGAGAGAGAGAGAGAGAGAGAGAGAGAGAGAGAGAGAGAGAGAGAGAGAGCCCAAAATATAGTTGCATGATGCAACTAGTCAACAAAAGAAATTTGTGACAACCTCAATGAGATATTTCCTGGAAATAGGCTTGAGGCTATTTTGAGTCATGTGGATTAAACATGGGATAGATACAAAGCATTTGTGTAGATTTACAAATCCCATGCAAAATTGTGAAGATTTTTGGTTTGTATATTTTCATTTTTTAGAAAAAGAACATGACAAATAAAGATTTACTAGGTAAAATTCCTTATAAAATAAATTCACATGAATCCATATATGATTTGTACAAAATATAACATCATAAAATTCAATTTTTAGATTCATTCTTGATTAACTAAATAAAATTTGACATCATTTTAGGGTAACTCAAGAACTGTCATATGCACTTACTAACCAATGGTGATGGATAAGTGAAGACTAAAATCAAATTGGGGATAAATATTATCATAATAAGGAGAAACATGGTTCCCAAGTTTATGTATGCAAGAAAGAAAACTAGGCCTACTTCCATCCCAGTTATATTGAAGGAGAGTGGATCCACTTGGCTCAACAAACTGGACACAAAGTAATATCAATGCTCTCTATTTGCATAGACGAAAATAGTATAAATATGTAAAGTAAATGTTAGATCTAGGGCCAATGTTGTAAAATTGATGGATTTCAAAATATACAATAAGTTTAAGAACATATATGCAAAAAACATATATAGATTTGCAAAGAGGTGATAGAGAAGAACTCATGTCTAAAAAATGAGCTGAGATTGAAAGGTCAATGTCACTTGGGGTGATTCCAATGTAGGAATGTTAGATGAAAACAAAATTGGTCTTTATGGAATTAGTATTCTACTAAAAACCTTCTCTAAAAATATCATCACAAATGCATAGGAGGGTAAAAGCACAATAAGTTGTCACTCTTTTACAAAGGAAAAGGCTAACAACACCAAAACTGAAAAAATTTAAGGGCATAAAAATCACATTTCTATTGAGAATTTGAAGATGATGTAAACTAATGAAATGTGTAAAATAGGATGAATTTTATGCTTATAATTTTTAAAAATTAATTTGAGCAAAAAATAATATGTTTTTAAAAAAAAAATTTAGGTCTATTTTTTATATCCTAAAAAATACTACAAATCGGGGAGTTTACTTCCCGTCAAATCATTATACGTAAATCATTGTTTTTCCCTCCAATTTCAGAATATATTTTAGATGACATGTATATGTAGTGCAAAAAACAAGAAAGAAGTATTTTTGATTTATAGTTTACCTATTATAAGTATTTAAAGTTGAACTTACCTGAAATCAATAGTTTTTGTCTCCCATCAGTTTTCATCCATCAAAACTATACCAAAAACTAAATAAATTACATATTCTTGAAGAGGACTCTCTCCTCTAGTGTCATATATGATTTTTAAAAAAAATTGAATTGATTTAGCATTTTTCTATATTTTCTTAATCAACGTCTTCTCAAAGTTTAATATACCTACAAGTAGTTTTTAGAAAATTTGTTTAACATTTTGTAGTTGAAACAATAAAAAATTTATATGTCCAGAATTTTACTTCTGAGATCTAGAAAAGGGTACTTTTAGCTTTCTAACATTTTCTATTTTGACTAGAGAAAGGAACAACAGAAATGCAAAATTCTAATTTTTTTTTTTGTTTTTGGAGGTTTGACTTCCAACATGGCATGCCACCTAGGTAGAATCGGCCAAGTCTGACTAGGCCGAGTCCTACTAGGTTGAGTACCCTTAGGGGTCGGCCCCTTGCAAGAAGCCAAATAATGTGCAAATGTTGGGCTTGGGATGTTTTTTGATATTTAAAATATCATATAGACTTGGTCGAGTCCTACTCAGTCGAGTACCACTCAGACTAGTCTACTTGGCCACGTAGATGCCATTCGGTGCCTACGTGTACTCGGTCATGTTAGACTTGGTCGAGTCTAACTGGGCTAAGTGATTTGAGTTAGCCTAGAAGGTGACACTCAATTGTGCTTTTACCTAGGACTACATCACTAAACGACACACCAACCCTACTTTTCTGGATATGAAAAAATAAATGATCTTTAGGTCTTTGTCTTCTCTGTCTAATCCCAAAAATGTGTCTTCAAATATTTTTACCTTAACACAAAAAGTAGTGAAATTGTTGGGTTGTTGCAATGATCTTTCAATGTAATGAGAAGTTTTGATGCAATAACATGACATGATGTCCAAGACATAAAGGAGATCAATCATAAAGAAACAATTGCATGAAGGTTTTTCTAACTTACCAAAATATTTACATTTGAAGAGTATGGTGGAATGAAATCTTACATTGAGTGCTTGATTATTGAATGCTTCTCACATTTAAATGATGAAAGAATGAAGTAAAAATGGATTAGGATAATCATATTATATAGAGTTCTCAAGGAATTTTTGTGAATTGGGCTAACTTCTAAGAGTCATATTGAGAAAATGGATTTAAGGAGGAAATGGTAGGAACCCAAAGCTGAAATGTTTGAATTTGGGCCTAAATTAGAGGGTCAAAGACACCTCAAGTGGTATTCACTAGGTCAAGGGTGCCCCATGTTCCATTGATCAGTCAAGGGCATCCCAAGAGTCATTGGCCTAGAAAATTAGGCTAGTATTGTTGGAGGTGACAAAAATTAAGTCTATGGTAGCCATTTTGGTCACTATGAGAGTATTTAGCATTAGTGTTTTTAAATTTTCATTTATTGTGCTACTAGATTTTGTATTGGTAATTTGGCTAGTTACTATAATACTTTTTCATTACATAAATTTTCTACTATAAAATCCTCTTTGCTAAACTAAATGAGGTATAAAAATATTGATCTCTAAAATCAATAAAGACTTCTTTCAAAGTGGAAACAATATTTGAATTTCTTATGTAAATATTTCTTCTTGTATGATGAAAGAAAATCGTCCATTTTGATGCTGACAATAATGATGAGGCTGTTAGAATAACTAAGAGGGGGGTGAATTAGTTAGCCAAGTCCCAAAACAATAATGAGTAATCCAAAATACTGTTTCTCTAATTTCTATCAGTCGGTAAACATATATATGATTCACTGTTAGTGTTTTTACCGATCTTCAATTAAAGCTCCTTAGTAGTTACCGATCAAATCAAATAGTTAAAATGTAAAGTATGATAATAAACAATCATCACAATAAACACATAATACAATGATTTAACGTGGAAACCCTATTAAGGGAAAAACCACCTAGGAACCAGCAACCCAAAAATTTCACTCTTCTGAAGTGAGGCCTGTGAGGACCCAACCCTTTTAAAGGTTACAATACACACTGTTAGGTGTGACCTGGTTAGAGGATTTTGCACTAGAAGTTATCTTTCAATCTTATATCACTCACTGTGATGATTTACATGATAACAATGTTTCACTTGTCAGAATGAAACACAAATAAGACTTAAAAGTCCACTCAGTTAAGAGATTTTCAGTCTACAATTATTAGAAAGTAACAATAGGTTGATCTGCCTTAGTAAAACAAATTTGCAGTTGCAGATCAGTGTTATGCTCAACAATGTTTTTTGATCAATATATCACTTCAGATCTAATATCAATATCACTTACAAACAATCAGTTATGTACTCTGTGTAGCTTAGTTTGTTCATTGTGTAGCTTGGTTTCTGCAGCTCGGTTCAGTAACCTGTTTGATTAGAAAATGCATGAATGCTAGTTCACGCTCAGCTTCTGCAGTATCTCCTCCTTCTCACTTTTGATTCCTCCTTCTCACTTTTGATTTTTTCTCTTTAAATAAACATGTAAGCCATTTTATTTTCATCCATCAGATTTTGGCGCTTAATCATATCCACTAATTTTGCCACTTTAAACTTCCTCGACTGATGTGTCATTAACACATTTCAATCTCCTTTGTCAGATCTTCCTTGAATTTTTTTAGTCATAGATCCTTGTAACAAACTTTGAATTTTCACCTTGAAATCATGCAAATCCAGCTCATCAATTTTGTTGTGAAATTGTCTAGTCGACAATATCATTAAATGCTTTTTTGTTCTCCTCGGTTAACAAAGAAATGTGTTGGTAAACCTTCATCGGTTAAACTTGTGCTCGGTATACAACACACTGCATCGGTGTATACTATCTTCGGTGTTTACACTGAGGATCTCGGTAAACATTAAACTGTTCTCTTTTACCGACCAACACTGCTTTGTGTCTTTTAGTTCCTTTCTCCAAAATAGATGAATACAACATACTAAAGTCAATATAATGAGATCAAAGACTCATCAATAAGTTATCCAATGCATTCCTTATCCTTATCCATTGTGACCTTGTTTCACCATTCTTCAGATGTCTCAGTAATGATAACTTACAAGATAAGTATTGTCAAACTAATAAGAAACTAGTTGACATCAATGACAACATAATACTAATTTAACATATTGTATATTTATACAACTACTTTTCATGTGATCTTCGATCACTGTTTCAAAAATCTCTCCAATCAGTTGTAAATCAGTTGTAGGTTCAACAATCTCTCCCTTTGGCATTGATGGCAACTCAAATAATATGAATGTACCAAACACATACCAAACATATACTCTACAACTCTGTCTGTCATAAGCTCTCCCTTAGATAGTTCATCCTTAACTCTTCCTATTCAGTATTCTCACTCTTTGTCTTTATAGTACAGATTCTCTTCCTTTCACTCATTCATATTTGCCTATTCTTTCCCTTTGACAACAATGCCAAATGAACAAAATAAACAAAAAATAGTCTTGTCCAAACCTCTTCATTGTATCTTAGTATACTAATATCTCCATCTGTTCTTCAAACTTAATCACAACCTTGGACTTAATCATTTGAAGTGCGATGTATGCTAGCATCAACATGAGTGATCTTCTAATATAATAGGCTGATACAGCATTCTAGATCACCTTAGTGACCGATAGACAGGGGACAGACCCCAAGTCTATTCCTCAAGTATTCAAAAGTGTCTTTCGACAGAGGCTTTGTAAAAATGTCTTCAAGTTGTTCTTTTGATGTAACAAACTCCAGTTTAACTTTCTTTTCTTGTACTTGTTCCCTTAAGTAATGATACTTAATTGATATATGCTTTGTTCCTGAGTGCATTACTAGATTCTTTGATATGTTTATAGCACTAGTGTTGTCACATTATATAGTCACTAGATCAGTGATCACCTCATTCATACCTTCCAACACTTGCTTGATATAGGCTATATTGGAGAAGTTTGTTGCAGCAGCAACATATTCAGCTTCAGCTATTGACTGAGAAATACAACTCTGCTTCTTGCTTGTCCAAGTTACAAGTCTGTCTCCAAAGAAAAATGCTCCTCTAGTTGTACTTTTTCTGTCATCCACAATACCAGCCCAGTCAGCATCGGTATACACTTTCAGTTCAAACTTTCCATCTCTTGAATACCATAAACCATAATCTTTTGTCTTCTTAAGATATCTCAATATCCTTTTTGTTGCTATCATATGTGATTCTCTGGGATTTGTAGAAAATCTTGCAACTATTCCAACAACATGAGCTATATCTGGTCTACTGTGAACTACATAAATCATCTTACCAATCATGGATCGGTAAAGTGTCTGATTTACCTCAGTAGTCTCATCTTCCTTTGTCAACTTACATCCTGTAGCCATCGGTGTTCCCACTGGTTTTGCATCTTCCATGCCGAATGTCTTCAATACCTCCTTTATGTGTTTTGATTGAGTGATGAAGATTCCATCACTATGCTGAATCACCTGTAGTCCTAGAAAGAACTTAATCTCTCTGAACATAGACATTTCAAATTCCTTTTGCATCTCATCAGCAAATGCTTTGTACATACAATATCTCTACCTCCAAAAATTATATCATCAACAAATATTTCAGCTATGATAATAGTATCATCAGTGCTACCTTTCATATACAAATTACTATTATCACTTATTCTGATAAAACCAATCCTTAACAGATAGGTGTGAAACCTTTCATACCATGTTCTCGGTGCTTGTTTCAGTCCATACAGTGCTTTGTGTAGTCTACAAACCATATCTCAGTTGTCTGGATCTTCAAATCCTTCAGGCTGTTCAATGCAGACCTCCTCTTCAAGTATTCCATTCAAGAAAGTAGACTTGACATCCATTTGGTATACCTTAAATTTCTTATGTGCAGCATATGCCAGTAACATTCTGACACCCTCAAGTCTTGCAACAGGTGCAAATGTTTCACCATAGTCAATTCCTTCTTCTTGTGCATATCCTTTACATACAAGTCTTGCTTTATTTCTTGTCACTTCTCCATTTTCATTCAGCTTATTTCTGAAAATCCATTTAGTAACAATAACATTTTTATCTTTAGGTCGGGGGTACTAAGGTCCAAGTCTTATTCTTTTCTATTTTCTCAATCTCTTTAGTCATTTCTTTGACCCATTCTTCATTATCCAAAGCAACTTGTACATTCTTAGGTTCAAATTCATGAATTAAGCAAGTACCTTGTCTTGTTTTGCTTCTTGTTTGCATTCTAGCATCTTTGTTTCCAATAATCTGATCTTCAAGATGATGTCTTATGACAAATCTTGCCAGTATCCTGGATCTTCTATCTTGTGCATCCTATTGTGTATTCTACTATGCATTCTATTCTGGTTCATTAGCTTGGTCGGGAGCTCCTCCTTGATCATTGGTATGTTCAGTCAGTTCTGTCGGTTGTGGTACATTGTTTATCTGTTGGCCGGTTGCAGTAGTCTGTGGTGTCCTCGATTGAAACTCAAGAAACTCATAGTAAGTGAACTATCTATAATCTTCTAGTTCCTTCATCTGCTCATCTGTGATCTTATCATCATATTCATCAACATGAACATTCACACTTTCAACAATTTTATTAGTCACCTTGTTCAGACGTTTGCAAGCTTTGCTTTGGGCAGAATATCCTAAAAATATTCCTTCATCTCCTTTGGAATCAAACTTACCATTCCTATTATCTTTTAGAATAAAACACTTACTTCCAAAGATTCTAAAGTAACTTACATTGGGCTTGTGTCCAAACCAAAGTTCATATGGTGTTCAGTTGGTGTCTTTCTTCAACTGTACTCAATTAAGCACATAGACTTCAGTGCTTATGACTTCTCTCCAGAATTTCTGAGTGACATTCTTTTGTATCATCAGTGTCCTAGCACAATCAATTATTGATCTATTTCTTCTCTCAGCAATACCATTCTATTGTGGGGTTCTTGGTGTTGACACCTACCTTTGGATTCCATGCTCATTATAGAAGTTAGTAAATTCACAAGATATAAATTCACCACCTCTATCTGATCTAAGACATTTGATTTCCTTTCCAGTTTCCTTTTCAACTTTAGCCTTATACCATTTAAATAGTTTGAAAGCTTCAGACTTTTCCTTCAAAAACATCACAGTCATCAATCTAGTGTAATCATCAACAAAGAGAATAAAGTATCTATCACCATAATAGCTTTGAGTTCTCATAGGTCCACATAAGTCGGTATGAACCAACTCAAGAATCTTCTTTGTTGAGAAGTCCTTACTCTTAAAACTAGATTTGGTCATTTTCCCTTTCTAACATTCATGGCATAAAGTATGATCAAGCTTAGATAAGTTAGGTAAACCTCTAACTCTCTTCTTTTTACTGATTTTGATCATATTATCAAAGTTTACATGACATAATCTCTTGTGCCATAGCCAAGCATCTTCATCTTTCATAAGTAGGCAAGAAGACTCATCAATATCAAGTTGAAAAAGATTACCTCTAGTTTGAGTACCAGTCCCAACAAGTCTTCCATCATTTTCATAGATTTTCACCTTTTTATTTTCAAACACCAGTTTGTGGCCTAAATTGTTTAGCTGTGCCACACTCAACAGATTGTAATTCAGTCCATATACCTAGTAAGCATTCTCACATTTTATTCTATCATTAATTATAAGGGTACCTTTACCTTTCATAGTGCATGGGGCATCATTTCACATTCTTACAGATCCACCATTATATTCAACTAATTCATCAAATTTATCTACATCACCTGTCATATGATGTGTGCAGCCACTGTCAATGATCCATGTTTCATTCTTGCTTATCCGTGAGATCAGTGCAGATTCATCTTGGTTTTTATCTTCTTCTGAATCTTCCTTCATTGCAACAAACACTACCTCTTCATCATCAGAATCAGACTCAGAGTTAGTATTTTCAGCTATATAACAAGCATTTTTTCCTTTATCCTTTCGGTCATTTCTATTACTATGTTGGTAGCTTCTGTTAAGTCTCCTCCCATAACTTCCTTCAGATTTATCTCTTGGTTCATCATCATCATTTCTTTTTTTAGGACATCTAGCATCAATATGACCTACTTCCTTATAATTAAAACATGCTAAGGGTAACTTACCCTATATCTCCCTTTACCTTTCGGTAATCTTCTAGCCATTAATGCTTCAAGCTCATCAAGGTCCTCATTAGTATCACTGTCATTATTATTTCTATTTTTCTTGCTAGATTTCCCAATCTTCAAAGAAGACATGAAAGCAAACTCAACAGAAGGTACAACACTATTATCAAAATTGTTCAACTCAAAAGTAGTAAGCTTACCGACCAAAGTATCAAGTGTAAGATTGGATGTGTCTCAGTTCTCATGAATTGTCGATACTCTGATTGCATAGACAGGTAGCAGGGTTCTGAGGACTTTGCTAATTATTGTCTCTTCTTCAATTACTCCATCAGAAGCTTGTATAGCATAAACAACCTCTTTAATTCTGTTTGAATATTCAGCAATATTTTCTCCTTCTTTCATTCTCATTTCGTCGAATTTAGCCTCTTAAGCTTTCTACTCTAGCTCTTTTGACAGATGTGTTACCATTGTATACTTGCTCTAATCTATCCCACATTGCCTTAGTAGTAGTCAATCCTTTGATTTCTTCAAATTTAGCATCGGTACAAGTAGCAGCAAGTTCCATCATTGCTACGTTGTGATCATGCTTGTCTTTTAGTTGTTCCATAGTCAAAGGACTAGTTGGTTTGCTGTAGCCAGTTCTCATAAAATGTAGTGCACTTCCACCAATTCCAGCTATATGCAATTTCATTCTTTGTTGCCCTGAGAAGTTGTCTTTGTTCAGTCTAGGCACTTCCCTCTTACTCATTTTGTGATCTTTATGCTCAAGTCCTTAAAAATCTATTTCAAGCAACCAATCTGCTCTGATACCAATTGTTAGAATAACTAAGAGGGGGGTGAATCAGTTATCCAAGTCCTAAAACATTAATGAGTAATCCAAAATGTTATTTCTCTAATTTCTATCAGTTGGTAAACATAGATATGATTCACTGTTAGTTTTTTTTACCGATCTTCAATTAAAGCTCCTTAGTAGTTACCGATCAAATCAAATAGCTAAATGTAAAGTATGATAATAAAAAATCATCACAATAAACACATAACACAATGATTTAACGTGGAAAACCCTGTTAAGGGAAAAACCACCTAGGAACCGGCAACCCAAAAATTTCACTCTTCTGAAGTGAGGCCTATGAGGACCCAACCCTTTTAAAGGTTACAATACACACTATTAGGTGTGACCAGGTTAGAGGATTTTGCACTAGAAGTTATCTTTCAATCTTATATCACTCAGTGTGCTGATTTACAAGATAAAAATGTTTCACTTGTCAGAATGAAACACAAATAAGACTTAAAAGTCCACTCGGTTAAGAGATTTTCACTATCTACAATTATTAGAAAGTAACAGTAGGTTGATCTACCTTAATACAACAAATTTGCAGTTGCAAATCAATGTTATGCTCAACAATGTTTTCTGATCAATATATCACTTCAGATCTAATATCAATATCACTTACAAACAATCAGTTCTGTGCTCTGTGTAGCTTGGTTTGTTCATTATGTAGCTTAGTTTCTACAGCTTGGTTCAGTAACCTGTTTGATCAGAAAATGCATGAATGCTAGTTCATGCTCAGCTTTCTGTAGTATCTCCTCCTTCTCACTTTTGATTTTTTCTCTTTAAATAAACATGTAAGCCGTTTTATTTTCATCCATCAGATTTTGCCGCTTAATCATATCCACTGATTTTGCCACTTTAAACTTCCTCGGCTGATGTGTCATTAACACATTTCAATCTCCTTCATCAGATCTTCCTTGAATTTTGTTAGCCATAGATCCTTGTAATAAACTTTGACTTTTCACCTTGAAATCATGCAAATCCAGCTCATCAGTTTTGTCGTCAAATTGTCTAGTCAACAATATCATTAAATGCTTTTTTGTACTCCTCGGTTAAGAAAGAAATGAGTCGGTAAACCTTCATTGGTTAAACTTGTGCTTGGTATACAACACACTGCATCGGTGAATACTGTCGTTGGTGTTTACAGTGAGGATCTTGGTAAACATTAAACTGTTCTCTTTTACCGACCAACACTGCTTTGTGTCTTTTAGTTCCTTTCTCCAAAATAGATGAATACAACATACTAAACTCAATATAATGAGATCAAAGACTCATCAATAAGTTATCCAATGCATTCCTTATCCTTATCTGCTGTGACCTTCTCACACCATTCTTCAGATGTCTCGGTAATGATAACTTACAAGATAAGTACTGTCAAACTAATAAGAACTAGTTGACATCAATGACAACATAATACTGACTTAACATATTGTATATCTATACAACTAATTTTCATGTGATCTTCATCACTGTTTCAACAATCTCTCCAATGAGTTGTAAATCAGTTGTAGGTTCAACAGAGGCTAGATTGGTTTTAAGTTATGTTACAAAATATGAAAACCTAATCTTACTCTATAATTATAAAAATAATAATATATTTGATTAAATGTCTTGGTAGTGGTAGCTATTCACAATTGATCTAAGTATCTATTTACAATTGATCAAAGTATTTATTCACTTTTTTACACGTAGTAGTTATTTAAATGTTAGATTTGTGTGTATTTTAGAGATTGAAATTATAGGTTAATATTTTATATATTATAGCATTTTCAAGAAAATATGGCTTACCATATTGCAATTTAATAAAAAGGAAAAAATTATACAAAATTATAAACATTTTAGTACATCTAAGAAATTTTAGTCCACCAAATTATGTCTTGTGGACTTCCCACACTAAAATACTCTTCTTGTTCATAGTGTGTGTGTGTAAGTTAACAATTTAATCTTTCTATGATTAGAAGTTGCCAAAATACTAGTTAACTCTAGGGGGTTATGGATCATCAACTATTGAGTAGTACCCATGATGGAAACTAAATATAAATTCTCTGATAACTCTCTAAAACTAAAAAATCCTAAATCCATCATGAACTAATGAAGAACAATCTGACCCTAGTTTTGAGGAGATTACGACAAAAATAGATAAACAAAGAAGCAGAAAACAAAGAGAGAAACTTACACTCTCAATATATAACTAATCACAAAAGTCAAATAATCATAAATAAAGTAACTAAACTAGCTTCTTAGATCCTTATATGTATATGAAAAGTACCATTAGCTACAATCATATGTTTTGATTAAGTAAAATCAGGTTTTGAAAGTACCTAAAACCTTGTACAAAGAGAATAGAAAGATAGAACACTGAAATATTGCAAAACAACTATAGAACACTACCCAACAAACTATAGGAACTAACCATAGTTCCTATCAAAGGGACCAAAAACCAGCCCATCTAAGCATAACAAAGGACCATCAAGATTTACATTTTAGCCCATCCTTATGAGAACATAAAAATATATCAAATTAAGGTTTGGAAATTTTGACTTTTTTTTCCTTTAACTCATGTCCATCCATCCTCCACCTTCTCAGCAGCCTTCTCCCAATCCAAAGATAAACCTAAAGAGCCCACTAAAGGGCAGGAAGCATAAAAAATCAGAGAAGGAATAGTGGTAGCACTACCACCAACCCCCAAAACCCTTCCAGGTGAAACATGAGCATCAAAATGACAACAACGGGAGTAAGTATAGCTGAACTAGAGACAACCTCAATGTTCTAGACACAGACAACAACAACAACAGAAGGGGCAACATTAACAATTTGAACCAAAGCCTCCTCTATGACAACATCTGTAGCATCCAAGAAAGCATCAATAGAATCAGACAATGTGATGATCAGTCTGAGGAGAGAAAGAAGCCACACCCCCATCCTTGGAAACTTTTTGACCCGTATAATGTTGGTCAGAAACCCCCAACCACTAAGAAGGTGATTTCTTTGATCTAACCTTATCAGAAGAACACCATGCAACATGATGGCCAGTTTTGTGACATTTCTTGCATCTAAATGGAATACTCTCATAATCAAGGTTTGAGTCCAAGATCCCTTTGAAGAAGCCAAAGTAATCTTCTCATGGAGACCCTTAGAAAAATCAACCTCCACAAGAATACTAGCATACATCATCTTAAAATATTAGAAGAATCCAAGTTAACCATCTAGAAATCCCCAATGGCCTCCCCACAGCCTCCAAGACTGAGTCAAGCCAGAGATGAAGGGGAAGATTCGACAATCTTACCCATAAGGGAATTTTATTAAAATATTTAGAAAGAAGATCAAACTCCTGATACCATGGTTTTGGCCATCAGGGGGAACGCTCCTCCCATGAGAAACAATTGTTACACAAAATAGTGTTCCTATCTGCAACATTTTCAATTTTCACAATAAAAAAATCCCTTCCACAGGGTAAATCTAAATTGTATCAGTTATGATGGGGCTCCCAATGTTTGGATATCCAAGCATGTAAGTCAGGAGGAGAGGGACAGAAACCCCTAAAACAAAAAATAGCGAGTGGTAGAAGAGAAATCCTCAGTAATTTGAAGATCTCATCCATAGTATCTGAATCAAGATTAATCACGATGGAGGTACTTATAGAAACAGGTAGCACCGAAGGATGAGATTCCCTATTCCCAACAAAGGCTGGGCCATAGATACCTGCCTCAAAAGAAGCCATGTCAGCATATGAAATCGATGAAATCCCCTTAGCCACCTGAGATCTAGAGAAGGCCGTCTGGGAAAACCTTGGCAACATCTGAGATAGCCTGTGAGGCAGTAACACCAACCGCAGGAACATAAAACTGCCAAGAAGCAGCACCCACAAGCAAAAATCCATCAGACACTGCAGTAGGGGAAGCCCCAGTAGAACGCGTAGCTAGAGTAGTTGTGTTACGGCTAGAGACCCCCGCATGGACATGGGTAGGAACTGTGTTAGTTTGAATGGGAGCAGAGCGTGTCATTGTGACTCTATTCACTACAATCATATGTTTAAAATAAACATGTAATTCTTTTTGTAGAAGACACTATATAATCAGAATAAATAAATAAAATAAACAAAATATAATAAAATCTATAAGACATTACATCTAAAGAATGAAAAAATTTGAAATAAAAACTTCTTGATTTAAAATTGAATTAGCAAAAAAATAATTAACATAAGAAATATCCTACTTTATATTAATGTCTAATTTTTTATGTTCCTTATTTATATTTTTTATACAATTCTTATATTTTTAAGTTCAAATTATGTAACAAACTCAAAATCTTCTTTATTGAACTAAATCAAGAATACGAATACAGATTGGTTAAATTAATAGAAATTGAAAAAAATCTACAAACATACTTGAATGTGATTAAAAATTCTCATAAAAGAATAAAGATATATATTGATATGATAAGAAAAATATTTAAATATAATGATGAACTATTGACTCTTCTAATAAAGCCATAAGACTAAAATACTACTACCATATATCAAAATCTTTTGATGACATACATAGCACTACTTTCACATATTAATTAAAAACCATTTGTTTCTTTCAAGCAACATCATCTATTTATAAACTAGATCACTATTATATGTTTGTGCAATCTTTAAAATGAAAACTCAATAATGGTCATTGTAGGAACTTCCAAACCTGATAGCCAACACACCAATTTAAGTAACTTAGGGGAACGTTAAGCTTTCTATAATTAAAAGAGATTGAAACATTTTAAATATATACTGCTGACTTTGAGGCAATCATGGTCAATTAATTTGTCCTCTTGTTTGACAGATGAGGCAAGAGGCAATTATTCTAGTCACCTCCGAAACTTCAGAAGAATCAAAGAAAACTTCATTTCTTCCATATCCTTGGAACTACACTGTTATAAGCTACTAAAATGTCAAACTAGCATGAACAAATAAACAACAATGCACATAAAATAGTTGAAAGAAATGTAATTCCATTAATTGGAATGATTGTTGGATATTAGAAAAGGTGGTGTATGGAATAAGAATAATCATATTTAACTGACAAATGCAAATAACTTAGTAGAAATAATGTGAGAATGAAAAACCATGAACACGACTTCATTATTTCAACTCGCAGCGTACAATCAGAGGAGAGGCATGCCTAGCCAACACTTCGCTGATCGATGCATATAATGCTCTTCTCTTCCCCATAGACCTTTGAGAACTAAACTTTCATCAATCCAAATGAAGGGAAACAACAAGCAAAATACAATAAAATTCATAATATCCGTGCATTTACTTTCTCGCATACACTTCTGCATTAGCTTCTTAATAAGCATTTTTCGGTCTTAAATGTTAGGAATGATCATTCAATAACAACTATACTACTAACAATAACCTTTTTGCACTTCATTCAATTTATATCTACTTTTCATGGTGAACAGAGATGAGCAAAAGAGCAATGTGGAAAATTCATTCAACAGTTTGTTTATAAAAGGCAAGGCATTCTCAATGCGGAATAAACTGCATGCCAAGAGATTGAAAGCATTAGAATTGCATGCATGTATAACTAATCAGTATTATTGTACATCCTTGAAAAATGTGTGAACCATATGCGTACAATAAACTTCAATATGGTGGGCAACTAAAACCATTTAATATAGACTTCTGTTGAACAATACCCAACATCATACTAAATGCATGGAAGAGTTTCAACTGTAAAGGAAATTTTGAATTACAGTCCGTGAATTTAATTACACGTTAATTTAATACGTGGTAATTTGGAAATCTGTTCTTAACTGGGAGGTGATTGTCAAAAGAAAGAATACGGTTTCTTTTTATAAAGGCTGTCTTAACTAGTTGAATATGCTAATAAATTAAATTTTTAAAATATTTAACTAATGCTTTAAAAATTTATGTAGGAGAGTCAGTTTAACTAAAATAAAATAAAAATAATAATATTATAAATATTGGTGTTAATAATTTATAATATATTTTACTGTTTTATTTAATTATAGATGGTTTTTTAGTTTGTTTAATTTCATCTTTAAATATTTATAAGAATTTCTAAATTCGATTGTGTTTAATGTTTCATCTTAATGATGGATCAAGGAGTGTGATTCAAAATGTTAATACAAATACCATTTTAAACACAATTGAATCCAATAACGCTTGTAGATGATTATCATGAATTGTGAAATCTCGTCATTCATATTTAAATTTAAATTATTATTTCAATTAATTAAATAATTTTTTATTTTTTAAGAAAATCTAATTCTTATAAATATAGGTGAAGGTTAAAATGATTTGGTTATGTGTGTGTATGTGTATGTGTATATCTGTATCTATATCTATATCTATATCTATATCTATATTTATATCTATATATACCAATTTAAGATATTATATATAATATTAAAGATCTAATTTTAAGTTCCTAGGCTACTAAACATAGACTTATAAAGAATGACTATAAAAACTCTTGCACTAGCAACATTTATCTTACATGTAATATGAATACAATATAAAAGCTAATATGAAGCACACACCTTAATATACTTAGAGTATACTATGTTAAGCAAATACATGCTAAAAAGAATAGAGGAATCAACCACAATAAGGGAAATTTTAAACCCTTAATTGATTCATATTAGTAGGGCTGGGAGTTTTCTTCTATCAAATTAATGAATACTTGTTCATAACATTATTTGAAATAGGGATAGGATTGAACACAAATATAAAATACTTGTATGACTACACTAACTGTTAGAGTAGATAGTTGTTATTGTTTATTCTTTAATTAAGTTTACTTAGGTCAATACATTTATTAGGTAGATGGATATCATTGAGTCCTATTTGGACTCTAACTCATCTAAGAGGATATTGTATAGTTCTATCAGAACTCTACTTCCTCCAGGTTGAGACACTTGTCTCAACCTTGTCCACTCTACCTTTCTACTCTTGCCTATTTAAGCAAGAGCTTGTTGTTCATTATCTTAACACCTCAATACCTCATTAGCTTATTTCAATATAGCTTCTTGTGTTGATTCTCTCTATTCTAGAGGATGTCTGTAGACTAGATTTCTAGATATAGGATAACTTATCCTAACATGGTATCAGAGCCTAAAGTCTCACAACTCCTTCTTGTTCTTCTTGAGAGTTTATTTTTTTAGTTTTGAGGTCCCTGGTTCTCTTTGTAATAAACCAGTGTTGTTTCAGATCGGTGTCTTTTGCAAGTTGTGATTTTCCATTTGGAGATTCATTACTCAGATCATTTTGTGTTTGTTCACAGTATCTTGTGTTTGTTGGGTGCTCTTTATTTAGGAAACCTGTATTCAATAACCAATGATCTGTGTTTTTTCCTAAGCTAGAAGTCTGTTGGTTGTCCCATGCAACCATTTGTAGAGGTCTTCCTTAGCCCATCAACACTCTGTTAGCTTCGTGCCTTTCTGCACAACTATGTGGATCTTTAGTCTCTCTGTCGACTTCCTTTTTGGCAGCAAACTTTTTCGTCACCAATGCTTATCCATTGAGCAATAGTCGTGACGTTTGGTCTCACATGGGAGATGTGGGCAGTCAATTATCAATGGTTGTGGTGAAGCACAAATCACCTATATTCATTGCTAAGTAGGCCCGTGGTTGGTTTGCTTTAAAATTTTGCATTGTTCAAATTACTTTTACAGTAATCAAGAAGTATTTGACTCATTCAGCGACCCATCACACAATTGGCACCCTCCTCCATAATTTCCAGCTTGTGCATGCATTCCTTGCAAGAGATTTTAATGAAGCTGGTGGTTGGCTTGTAACTGGCCCTCCAGATCTTACAACTATGGTGGTTGATGGAGTTTGTCTATTGATTTGTGATGATTAAAGTGCTAGCTCACTCATCTTTTTTGGCAGGAAACTGATATTTAGTAGGCTTTGGATGCTTACCATAGCACCTATCCATAAGGAATCTGCACTAGAAGGAGGGAAAATTTGTGTCATGAAGAAGAGTACTAGAGTCGACAGCACATTGAGACTAAGAAAAGAGTTCGAACCACGCAGCATGGGCAGGACCGGTTGTGGTGTCAGAATGCCGATGGTTTGTTGAAGCCGATTCATTCTTCCTCGCCACCACACCGTCCTTCTCCAGTCGAAAAAAGAAATGACATCCCCAACGCAAATTACACTGGCCACAATGATTATCTTCATCACGCACGTGGGTCTAGTCAGCATGCACATTTTCTCCATGACATGTCCTTTATCATGATCAGCCTGAGGCGATGCTCTTGAGGCGTCTCATCAATGTCGTGCCCTCCACTCTTTCACACACATCTAGGCCAGGCTTCCACCCATATTGGTGCACATTTTTTATTAGAGGTGATTCTTATCAGATGGTATGGGTCAACGTTTCCTGGCCATGTTGTTTTTGCGTGAAGTCGAAGCGACCGTGTTGAGACCGGGAAACACAGACAGGAATTGCCATCATTTGTGCTTGCAGATAATCGATGATACTTTTCTGAGAGGTGAGATGGCAGAGGAGGAACAGCATCGCCGACTCTGTCACAACTGTTGGCCGAAAGTTGAAGATTCAGTGGTCAAGGCTTGAATAATTGTTCGTACCTACTCCACCCAACCTATCAATGACCAGAATGCCACTGTGCCCATCAGACCCACCACACTGTTGAAAAGTGGCAGCATTATTGATATCAATATCGTGCTCACAGACTTAAATATTGTTACCTTTTTTTAGTGGGGCGCGGTCTTATAGCATATTCCTTTTTTGTTTCCAATCCTTGCCGCAGTGGGATTTGAATGTGGGAATGCAGATCCTTAGCATTCATGCTATGAGCCGCTGCAAGCATCGTGAGCTACTCTGTGATTGATCTGTGGAGGATGACCTTTATTCTGGCGAGTGTCATGAGAAACTCTCTCAATGGGATAGTGACCCCATAGTTTCTTTTTTAGATTGGCGCATTATTTCTTGGCTCTGTGTGTGGTCAGTGCTATTCTGGATTTAGCCATGCATGACAGCGCGCCATTTATCCTTTAGCCTGCGTGGAGGCCATTTTCCTTGGAGGGCCCGCATTTTTTGTGATTTCACTATCGACAAATCTTCTATTTATTTATAGAAGGCGGCTTGCGCATCTGAATTATGCAGCTATGCAGATTGGTCACCGTTTCTTTTATGCTAGTGACTTTATTAAAACTGGTGATTGCTTTATGGAGGCATACTTTTCGCAATGAGACTGGTCCACACTTTCAATGATGGGCCTTTCTATGCTTGAGCCTTCAATGAAGGTTATGAGTGCATTTTATAGCTCGTAGACACATAAAGCAACTGAGAGCTTTTCTTGTGAGAGGAAAATGCCTAAAATGGCCCTCTCTATGTCCACTTTTATGTGGATTTACATCATGTTTGGCAATGTTTTGCTTAATTCCTTCAATGGCAAGTTTTTCAGTCCCTATTGTCCATTTCAAGTGGTCAATGACTATAATCACTTGGTGGTTCGGGGTTGGCGTGCAAAGCCACCATCAAACCCAACCACCTATTTAGCTCCTTTTTGGGTCCTCTCCACCTGGGAGGGGCACTCTTTTCTGACATGATGATTTGATGGTCCAATGGAGGACCAAACCTATGCCCCTGGGTACTTAAGAGGGGTGGGTCATTTTTTCACCTTTCGGTCTTAATAGGCGAGCATCGTCGCAAAGGTGATTTTATGCACTTCCTTAGTGCAATTTTCTTTCAAGTTTTTTGCTTGAGTTGTCTTTATGAATCATGTAAGCACTTTTATTGTAGACACATTAGATCCAGTGTCTGATGAAGGGTGCTCCCCTTAATACCACAAACACATAACAAAAAGAGACAAACAACAATGATTTGCAAGACAGAAAATGGGCTTCTTATTATCTCCACAAATGTGAACTACAAATTTCAGAATTACAATATGCAAAGCCGGCATGGGCATTTTCCCTTACAATATTCTGTAGGACAAAGCCTCTAATCATTACCCAGATCTACTACCCAAAACTACCCTAGACAACACTACGGACATTTCTATATATGCAATTTCCACCACCCGAGAAGGTTCCAAAAATTTAGCCCTTAAGGCCGACTACACATGGAATTATTTTATTTTTACAATTATTACAATAGGGTGAGCTCAAAACAAATACAAAAATATGTTTTTAGGTAACCCAATTTTCGGAGGCCACAATTTTTAATCATAAGCTCCGTTTTTCTATTATAACCACTTTTCAAAAATGCTAGGATGAGATCTACAATGCCTAACTCACGCAAGCTCCAATCAACTGGGGGTCAATCATGATCTGGAGCCTCTAAGGCCTTCAAAATTGAGCTCAAAGATTTTGTATTCAAAAATCTCAATAACTTCATTGATACAGATGATATGACAATGAAACTGAATTGGTAGGTTGATATGACTAAGATGAATCTCCACCTGTGAAATCAGAACATTCTGAGATCGTATGACCAACTTACAAAAAATAGTAAGCTTCCATAAATAGCACGCTTTGCACAAGATAGCCCTTATTGAAAAGAAACCAAAAATATTTTTGGGTGATGCAAGATTGCTCTTACACCCAGGATGCTCCTGCATAAGTGTCCATCCATGACTTTGGGGATTTTTGCCACATGCCATATAATTGTACTCACACTGAACTATAAAGTGCCATGGGGGGTTGTGTAGAGCCATTGTTTTCCAATCAAAGCTTTGTCAATGTGAGAATTCCTCCACGACAACAGAAAAATCACTAAAATTCTTGCCTCATGTGAGTGTGTAGTTTAACCACACACACCCTTTTCTCAATTGCAGATACTTTTGGTCCCTTTTGTATAGCATGGTGACACATCATTCTCATGGATCTATCAAGCCTCACCCAAGTCAACATTATAGGGGGGATATCCTACTAATTCGTATTCATGCTAATACTTCCTTAGTTTCACTGGAAGTGCACTGAGACACTCTTGGATTCCTTTTTAGTGGAAGTTCTTTGGTTTTCACTTGAAGTGTGCTAAAACACTCTTGGATTCCTTTAAGACTATTGCACCTGCATTTTCAACAAATTTGAGAAGTGATAATGGTATCACTCAAACAACATCATTGGTTGTATAGTGAAGATCACTCATGCAGGATTCATGTGCCATCTATATCTTCGATCGACAGATTCTATTACCATTGTTGACATCTGATCAATGTTCGAGAAGTGCCAATTGGAGCACTCATACATATTATTGTCTTCCTAATCATCATCTTCTTCAGAGGATCGAGAGATCGTTAGACATAGCACCAGATCACTCATCAACAATTGTCTACAGATTCTTTATGAATTAGTGGTGTTCATGTTCATGATTTAAGGACATATTTTTTAAGGCTTCTTAGACCTTCATGTTCTCTCTTTTAGAGAGGAGTTTTCTCCCACTTGGTTTTCTCCTTTTCTCTCGTTATGAGAGATTGCATTGCAGTTGTACATGGGTACCTAACATGGCCTTGTTGCAGGGACCCATAAAGATTTTTCTACTACATGTTGTACTCCCTAAGTTGCACTTAAGGGGGGTGTTAGAGTAGATAGTTTGTTACTGTTTTACTCTTTAATTAAGTTTACTTAGGTCAATACATTTATTTTAAAGGTAGATGGATATCATTGAGTCCTATTTGGACTCTAACTCATCTAAGAGGATATTGTAGAGTTCTATCAGAACTCTACTTCCTCTACGTTGAGACACTTGTCTCAACCTCGTCCACTCTACCTATCTACTCTTGCCTATTTAAGCAAGAGCTTGTTGTTCATTATCTTAACACCTCAATACCACATTTGCTTATTTCAATATAGCTTCTTGTGTTGATTCTCTCTATTCTGGAAGATGTTTGTAGACTGGGTTCTAGGTATAGGATAACTTATCCTAACACTAACCATTTACTCATCCTCCACCCTTGGCATAGCCACAAATTTTGTAAACTCCTTTTTTGATACAAAATAACCAACTATTTCATTAGCAAACTAATATTCTTATAATATATATCTAGCACATATAAATGTCCAATTATGAAAATTGAATTAAGAATCCTTGTTCTAATTTTTGATATGTAGCTAACATTAATTTTTTCTTGTCACTTTTACAAAATCTATTCTTCAAAAGGTAATACCTTCTTGTATAATTCCATAGCCACATCAATCAATACTTCATTTTACATTTCCATCACGATGTTGTGTTGAAATTCATCCAAATTAGAGTCTTTGTATTTTCATTATCATTTATTTCCTCATGGAAAAACTTGTTCATATAACATTCAAAGAAATATAAAGACAAACACTTGGAAATTTTTTCCTAAGGAAATGGTTCTATTACATGTTTATGATGGCATAGAGAACAAAATAAACATTACCAACATCAGTCCACTTATATTAAGCACCCTGGAAAGGATATTCTAAACCTTTTTCAACTTAAAATAATATTTTAAAAAATTGAACAAGTAAATGCCACCACCATACAAAGATAACACAATATCATTTCTTTTGGAAGTTGTTCCTGATTCCCTGGATCTTAATGAGGGTAAATGTAAAGGGAAGGCTGAATCTGTGAGACAAAGCATAAAAGAAAGGTTAAAATTTATGGGCCTTCTTCTAAGTCCATGAATACTATTGCTCGATCGAAAGGCTCCACTGCCCTCCAAACAAAGGTCCCCTATTTTATAGGATTTTGACAATGAGGATAAATCCTATTCAAATATGGGAAAGGACACATCATAGGAAAAAGGATCATCTATTTTTGAAAACTCTTTTATTAACACTAGGGTGAAGAATCTCATGTAGGATCAACAATCCTTATTTGAGTGAATTATTTCAGAGATCAACTAGGCCATGAAAAATAGTTCACCTGTGGCTCATTAAATTAGATAAAATCTTGGATAGTACTCAAACCTTGGATAAAGGAATCAATGACCCTCAAGTAGGATCATGAATAGAAAATTAGAAAAATTGAGTAAACTATTAGGGTGGTTCATGAGAAGCTGAATACTATTGTGACAGTTGGAAATGTGACTATGAAGGACACAAATGAGGGATTGAGAAAAACTATATGAGAAAGATGGGTGGCAGTTCATAATCTATAAAAGGGAAAGACCACCTCTTCTTATAGTAGCACCAAAGGAATAACAAATGTGCAATGAGGAGGATACACAATTGAGGAAAAGAAGCAGAGATAGGTTCGAGGAGAAGAATGTCGAGGTGGATATTGGGACCAATTCTTCCATGTTGAGACCTGCAACTAGATTGAGGGGTAAGAGTAATGGCATGACCCCTCCTAGATAGCATTGTTAGGAAAGTTAAGGATATAAATGATAATATTATTAGGAAGAATGACAATCTAGTTAAGATTTTATAGGCTGGTTTGGGGTCTATGATCCCTATTTTTTTATCATTTTTTGGTGTTTGGGTCTTGTCTATAGTTGTTTTCTAGTTTTATCTTGAGAATAGGATGTTTATTTTTTATCTATACCTTGGGTTTCTAGTCCATGTAAAACCCTTTTTTCCCTAATAAAAAAATACATATTGTTTCTTTTTCTCATTAATCCCCTTCCTCTACTAATCTCATAAAAAACACATATCATTTATTAATAAATATTTTTTATTCAATCCCAAGAAGAATATCCTTAAAATTCAATAAGGTGTATCCTAATTTACAATAACAACACTATATACATTATCATTGCATAAAGGATTATGATGTAATAAGAGTTTGTGCACATTTTTTCAATCTTTCACTTATTTACTTTTGAAGATCAAAAATGGATTTGAGTATCATATATTCTTAAAGAGTTGTTAAAAAATATTTTAGATGTTTACATGAAAATGATCATTTGTGGATCATCAATCATTCAATAGCATCATTTATGGAAATTGAATATAATTTTTCCAATCAACACACTAAGAAAAATAAATTCCAAAATCTATATTGAACCTAGTGAAGATAAACTTGACTTTAAATATGTAGAGATTATGACAAGAAAGATAAACATAATAGTAGAATAAAGAGGGAAGAGTAGCTCTCAACATCTAAATAACTAGAAATTTTTAATTATCATAAGAAAAGTGATAGTGTTAGCTACTTATGTTGACTGCAAAAATATACTAAAAGGAATAAATAATTTCATTCAAAAAATAAAATGTGCATACAAAATAGACAAAGTTAATAAAAAAATTATATCTAATGAATAAAAAATAAATAGAAGAAATCACTTGAATATAAGATTGTATTGGAAAAAATAAGATAATATGTCAAAAGAATAATAACCATTAAAAACAATTCTATTTTTTTAGTGGTGCCTAATTTTTAATTTTCATTTTTTTTACATTTTCTTATAGTTATTAAAATGTCAATTTAATAAAATGAAAAAAGAAAAGAAAAACATATAGTAGCAGATTTATACTTTTCTAAAATTCTTTATGAGCATGGAATCCTCTTTGTTGAACAACATAATATATTGATAGAAGATACACTTTTTAATATGCCCGTGCAATCTTTGAAATGAAAGGGCATCTATAGTCATTTATATCACCTATTTTTAACTTAATAAAAACTTGTGTCATTTATAAAATAAAATAAGATGTTGATTTCATAAAATAATTTTCACACTTAATAAGTAATTGTTATCATAGTGAGAGAATATTATTGTTATATATAAAATTATTAGAATATCAACTCATGTATTTGAGTATCCATATTAATAATTTATCTTATCATAATTGTTAAAGCTGAGAATAATAAATATCTTATGCTTTTTTTCC
>BSBK01012789.1:0-122741 GCA_027943335.1 Chamaecyparis obtusa
TTCCAAAATTTGAATGAGAAAGAAGATAAGAGACCGACATCAAGATAAATGTTACACAGGAAGGAGAAGCGAAGAAAACATGAAAACAGGGTCTCTAGGTAGGTCGACAACCTCTTCAATCTATTTTTTTTTCACATTCTAGACATAAAATAATGAATTTGTTTCAAAAGTAATGAGAAAAGAATACTATGAATTTGTGCAATTTCAATAGTGGAGAGAGTTAGAATTATTTTATCACTATATCTTTTTTTTTCCATCTTTTTTTTTCCATGATGAACCACAACTCAATTGTATCATTTATATTCCCTACCATAAATTATGCTATCCAAATATGACCTCTTCGTATATTTTTTATTTTTTTCACATCTTTCATCGCGGATATTTCTTGACTAGAAGTCATTTATTGATTCTTAAATTGGTTGTCATTCTTTATCTGCACCAATACCTATTTCACATGTATTGAGTTACCAAGAAAATTAAGTATAGGAATCAAATTGGCTTCACATTTGCCATAGTGTGATCTAGAAGGTTTAGTGCAGTAACGAATCTTAGTGAGCTCGCATTTTTCATACAATTCCCTTTTAATGTCAACCTTGTAATCATTACAATAGATGTCTTCTTATGGATTTGATCTTGAAATAGAGTGTATTTGTTCTTCAATATGTTTAATGCTTAAGCCCCCAAATAACCCATTCTTCTCAGCATCATCGTGGAGGACAAATTATAAGGAGAGTGAGTTAAAACATTTAGACAAAATTTTATCATTGGATATTATCACAGTAGCAATTGCTTGGTAGGATCTTTTTCTTAGTTGTCCATTGTGTTTGGATATAGACAATGTAAGCTTTCAACCACTTAATCTTATATTGGAAATGAAGAACCATATAATTTTCAATAATGTGTCTGATTGGATTGGGACATTTACAGTCCACTTAGGCTTTTATAAAATAGAAAGTATGGTTGAAGATAAATGCTTCAGAAGGTCAAGATCAACATGATGCAGCATGCTTCATGTTTTCATATCTTCTACTTTTATTTTGTTGAGTGGGAAACCACTTGATCTCATGCTTGAAAATAAAATGTTAGAGGATGACACTATAATAGATTTGACTTTAAAAGCACACAAATAAGGTTATATTCTATTCAAAATTTAGTAAGATGATAATAATTCTGAAGAATAAGTTTTCCATCATGCATCATATATTTATCTCATGGAATCTATTAGAGAATTTGCCATTTGAAGTATTTTTCTAATTTAATTTCTTTCTAATTTTGTTAAATCATATAATACCATACATTATCCACCCTAGGTTTAGTTCCATAAATTATAGCTTGAATGTATACAGAATGGATCCTTTTACAGAGTTGATGTTTACATTATGATATTGTTGTAATTGTTACTATATACAAAGTTACTCCATCTGAAATAAGGTGATAGGTATTATTATTAGGATATTTAATTACATTTGAGCTACTTATACATTTTAGAGGAGTGTGAATATCCTTTGCATGACTGAGAGATATTGAAGTTGACATGTATGTTAATCATGGATGATTAAATTATAGAAATGTCCTTTAATTTTAGTGCATGAAGTGTTTTATTTTGGTTATAATGGAAGAATGTTAGTTTTCCTTGACTACAAATGTAGTTATGTTCATTAAAAGTTTTTGGTGATTATAGATATTGCCATAATGTAGTATCAATTAATTATCTTGAGGAAGAGGGTTATTCTAATCATGATTAATTAGGTTGTAGAGGTGTTCAACTTCACTATGTGAGACATTTTGCAAGAATGGCTTGACTTATATTTATTTCAATACATGCTCGAGACTATGTATTTTAGCAAATTTTTCAACTCTAACAAAGTAAAAATGTAAGGAAATGTTTGATTCCTTAGTTTTTATTATATATATAGTCAAAGGACATAGGCATTCATGATGCTTTTGTGAGTTTGATAATTCTCTACTCTAAAAACCAAATGCATGGTTGTATTTCTTGAGCTATCTTTGATAGTACTATATATGAGTTGGAATGAGAACTTGAAATGTTATTACTATTGTGGAAAAGTTGTTTGTTATTGCATAATTATGCTTGATCATCATGATGTCAATTGTCAACAATTTTAGTATGCATGTTAATCTGCACAATTGTATTACCCCTATAAAATTTACAATTATTAGGCTTCCTCAAGTTGGGTTGGGTATCTTTCATGTCAAGAAAGATTATGGGGAAGCATAACTTCTTTTTGGTAGGGTAAAAATGCACTCCTACAATATTCTCACCCTCAATGTATCTATGTGAATAGGTGACTAGAGTTCCTGTCAGGAAGGTCTTCACGTTCGGTACTTTATGGTTCATTGTAATCGACCCAGTGGTCTCTTCTTAAGATATTTTCACAATTATGTTAGTCAAGTCACTGGCTCTTGTACTATTCTTATGTCAAATGTGATACAAATTATATTTTTTATTCTATTTCTTCTTGGTCTATATTGATGTGTTTTGACGAGTCGGTTGAAATCTCTTCATAGTATTTTTAACTTTTATTTTTGATAGGTTTGGAGAAATTATTATTGATTATGATGTATTATCTTTTGTATGTGATAACTATACATTAATTATTTAATTTAAATGCATATTTATTTTTTACTTTTGACTTTTTATATGACTTTGCATCTTTTTTTATTCTAATCCTATGTGACATCCAGTAGACCCTTACATATGGTATCAAAGATCTGGGTTCCACTCTAGGATTGATCTCACTATGATTAGTTGTGAAACTTGATTGTATGAACCTCAAGTCAATTCTACTTAGTGTATGTAAGCTGCTAGTTATATGATTCCATAGTTGATTCATGTGGAACTGACAAGAATAGTGGGGAAGAAAATCTCCCAATTAATGTTACTCCTTATAGGATAGGGAGGATGTCCCTTTCTTAGATTTATAGAAGTGAATAGTAACCTCTTTCAATAGTACCCTTTTGTATAAAGTTATTCCTAAGGCATGGTGTGTACTTTTGTGTAGCATGTAACTATGTGATTTCCTTGCTAGAATTAAGTTATAAATATTATATGATAACCTTGATGTACTTGGTTATCTATGTTCTTTGGACTGGTGTGATTGTGTTTTTGCTTCAAATTGCATAATTACAAAATATATCATAAAACATGAACTATATCATGTGATTGATGTATTTAAGGTTAAATGGATATTATTTTGTATGCAAGAAGAAAGAAATAAGGTAAACTTATATAATTTGATTTGAATGATCAGTTGATGTTTGATTTTCACACTAAGGATATGAGTGTCTGCCAAGAATTGAAGTTATGTTTATGATTAAGGATGAATGAAAATATGTATAATTTTGTGCAAGTCATGTATTTTGCATGTTTCCATAAGTTTGTTCATGTTCTTTAGTGCAACCTTGGAAGCAAGGTGTTGAGTATCTTCTACTCCCTCAATGTGGCTAGTGGTAGTCACTTTGTATATGTAAATTATTCTTTTATTTTCAATTTTACTATTCTTTCAATTTTGATAAAAATCTGAAAGTGTTATAAGGGCTAGCTTTGAAACTATAAGTTTTCTTTAGATTAACCAACCACCAAGTTTTTTTTAATTTATTAAATGTGATTTATGTTCACACTTATTTCTATTGATTTTATACATCTTTGTGATTTTAAATTGGAATTTGTGAACTTTGATTTTGATAATTCTCTTGTATCTTGTGGTGGCTAGGATATGGGGTCTATGTTTCTAGCCATGTGATGTGGTGTTCTTTATCATGTTCAATGTGGAATATTGATAGAATGTGTAAGGGAGTAGATTGTAGAGAATGTACATTCTTATGCTTGAATTTATATTATGATTGAATTATGTTTTATCTGTTGTGAAATGTTCAAAGTTAATTAGTATAAACATTTGTAAGAAAAATAATGAGAGAAAGGAAATGAAATAAATCCAAGAGAATTAGTTAAACAAGAAGATGTTGCCATGATAAAACCATGAACTAGGAGAAAGCATCCAAAAGCCAACACAAGGAGACAAGAATATTTTTGAAAGGGGAAAAGAAAAGAAAAACCTCTTGTGATATTATGAATATGGAAAAGCTTGAGAGAGAGAGAGAGAGAGAGCTCATTTTACAATAACTTCATGTAGAGAAAATAAGAGAGGATAGCATCTCTTTAATAGAGATGAGAAGAGGAGTTACTAAGTAAATCACCAATCTATGAATGTCATCATCTATAATAAGTGTGTGCAAAGTGTCAAGATCTTCTTAAGGAGGATAAACTATTTTTCTTATTAAAGGAATGAAAAATATAGACATGTCCTCCCACTTGGACTAGAGGACAAAAATACATGTAGGGATTCCAAAGGAGTCTCCTAATTAAATAAAAAGGATTCCTTGGTTTATCCTCAAATAAATGAATAAATATGTAACCAAGGAAAGATTAACTATTCTAACACCCCCCCTTAATCTTTACTTGGGGAGTTTATATCAAAGGGTAGTAACCCAAATTTTTACAATGATATTAAAATTTCTCTTTACAAAGTGGATTTGTCAAAATATATGCAGGTTGATCTTCCCCTTTGTAATAGATGAGAGACACTTGCTTGTCTTCAACTTGTTCTCTAATGAAATGATGGTGGAGTGCAATATGCTTTGTCTTTGCATGAAAAATAGGATTCTTTGCCAAGGAAATGACACTTTGATTATCACAATATAGAGGTGTAGGTTCTTGTTGAGTTAGACCCAAATCTTCAAGTAATCTTCTAATTCATAAGGCTTCTTTACATGCATTAGTACATCCTTTATATTCAGCTTCAGTGGAACATAGAGAAATAAAGTGTTATTTTTTACTTTTCCAAGAAATTACACCTGAACCAACAAAGAAATAATAACCACAAGTAGATTTCCCATCATGGGGATCTCCACCTAGATCAGAATCAGTATATCCTTTTAAGGAAAAATCAACATTGCATCATAAATAAACCCATATTAATAGTGCATTTAATATAGCGTAGTATTATTTTAGCAACTTTGAAATATGTTTTTTGTGGTTTAGACATAAATCTTGAAACTAAACCAACACTAAAAGCTATATCAATTCTAGTAAGAGTTAAATAATTCAAACTTCCTACTAGTTGTTTATAAATTGTAGCATCCACAAAAAGGAGTTTGCATGTCTAACATCAACCTAGTTCCTAATTTGAACATGGAATAGAAACATGAGTAGCATCATTCATCTTATATTTTCTAGAACATATTTATCATATTTACTTTGAGAAAGGAAAATACCCTTAGGGGTTTTCTAAATTCGCATTCCTAAGAAATGATGTAAAATTCCTAAATCTGTCATTTGAAAATTTTTATTAAGTTGAAACTTAATATATGAAATTAAAGAATTTGAACTAGAAGTGAGAATCAAATAATCCACATAAAGAATAATAATGAAAATATCATCTTGAGTATGTCTAATATAGAGATTAGGATCATTGCTACTTCTAACAAAATCTTGAGGATAAAGAAAGCATTGATTTTTTAATACCATTCCCTAGGTGATTATTTTAATCCATAGATAGATTTCTTCAATTTACAAACTAAATGAGCATTACCTTCTTTAATAAAACCAGGGGGTTGAGACATATAGATTTCTTTATGTAAATCCCCATTTTAAAAATTACTTTTAACATCTATTTGGTGAATAGGCCAATTCATTTTAGAAGCTAAATAAAGCACAAGTTTGATTGTAGGAATCTTATCAATAGGAGCAAAGGTTTCATTATAGTCTCTTCCTTCAATTTGATAAAAACCTCTTGCTACTAGCCTAGATTTAAACTTACTAATTTCATTATTAGCATTTAATTTTGTTTTGTATAACCATTTTCATGAAACTAAATTCTTACCATGAGGTAAAGGAACTAAATCCCAAGTGTTATTAGAAAGTAAAGTGTCATATTGCTCTTGCATGGCCTTTTAATGAAGAGGTTATATGTTAGCTTGTTCAAATGTAGTAGGATCATTATCATTCATAATAGAAGTCATAAAATTCATAATTGGAAAAATTGATTCTAGTAGGTTTACGACCACCCATTCTAATATATAATCATCACCTCATGAAGTAAATCTTTAAGCCATCTAGGATTTCTTTTAGAAGTGACGGAATCATCACTATGAGGAGTAAAGATTAGTATCATCATGATTATCACTAGAAGATGTAAAAATAGATTCATTAGGAATAGGTTTAGAGAAGGAGGTTGGTTCTCCACAACCACAATTTTGCTTCCACTAATCTCTGAATCTTGAACATTGGAGCAATCATGAAATCCATTTTCTGCAATACACACATCTCTAGCAACTTGAACTTTGTTAGTAGTAGGATTATAAACTCTATATCCTTTAGTGTGTTCATCATACCCAACAAATATATAAGGAGAAGATTTAGCATCTAATTTATGTCTCTTTTGTTAGGTGTGTGAACATAAGAAATGGAACCAAAAATCCTTGAATTTGCCATATTGGACTTCCTACCTGACCACTGCTTCTTCAAGAGTTTTATCCTTCAAAACTTTAGTAGGATTCCTATTAATAAGATAAGTAGCACATGACATAGCTTTAGCCCAAAAATTATAATCCATATTTTTAGCATGTAACATACATCTAGCCAATTCAACAATGGTTATATTCTTCCTTTCCACCACACCATTTTGTTGTGGTGTTGATGAAGGGTTCTCCCCTTAATACCACAAACACATAACAGAAACAAAGAAACAACAACAATTTGCAAGAACAAAAAATGGGCTTCTTGTTATCTCCACAAATGTGGAATTACAAACTTTCAAAATTACAATATGCAAAGCCACATGGGCATTCCCTTACAATATTCTGTAGGATAAAGTCTCGAATCATTACCTAGAACTACCCAGAACTATCCCGAACTGCCTAAGACAACACTACAGACCTTTCTTATATAGGCAATTTCCACCACCCAAGAAGGTTCCATAAATTAGCCCTTTAGGCCGACTAAACATAGAATTATTTATTTTTCACAATTATTACTGTTATACACTAAGTTTGCACCCTTGTTTCAAGCTCTTGTAGTCTTGATAACCTAGTATAACATGGGAATCATCTCCAAGTTGTGGGACCTATGCTAACTGAGATGAGACCTCCAGGTTCTACGCTAGTTCCTCTTGGATAATCACCTTAATTTGCTTCTAGACATGAAAAGTAAATCTTTGAGGAGAAAGGGATAGAAGGAATACTTGAAAGGGAAATGACTTGAAAGCAAACTACCTACTAGGTGATACACCTGAAATTAGGTTTGGATCTCAGTATAGAAGAATGAAACCAATGAAAGGCTTAGGTCTAGTAGGGTCACAACTTACTAAATAGGCTTGCATAGTGTTTCATAGGAGGGCCTGAACATAAGACACAACCCATGACCTGCAAACAGACATTCACTTCTACAACTCGGTGTAGGATTGAGACAAGACTATTAGGGGGCTGAAGTATACCCACCAAAAGCATCTAAATCATATCAAACACAATAACACACACAATGACAGAAAGTAAGAGGGATCAGGAACCCTAAGATATCACTGAAAACATCATATACTTCAATCTAATAAGAGATAATTGAGACAAGGAATCATAGGGAGATATATAGGTAGTTATATATAAATATATATATATATATATATATATATATATATATATATATATATATGTATTTGTTTATATATTTTTTTGTGTTTTTTATTTTTTTTATTTTTTTATGATTTATTATTTTTTAATAATATATATTTAATAATTTACTTAATAAGATGTAAATTTTCACATCTTATAAAATAGATTATTAAATATATATTATCTTTTATTTTTTGATGTTCCATTATTTCTCACTTTTTGTTTTCTCTTGGTTTTTCTTTTGTTCCTTTGCACATTGGTGCACATTTTTCTTATATCTAGTAGATGTTCTTAGTATGTCTTAGGTTCTCGTCTCTTAGTGTTTCTTTTTTCTTGGTGGCTTTTTATAATTTTTTTATATCTTTTTGATTTTTTTGTTATGTGTTATTCTTTTATTTGCTTAGATTGTTTATTTGCTTTGTTTCGGTCTTATTTTTATTTGCTTTTTTGTTTAATTGCTTTGGTTATCTCTTTATATATATTATATATAGTATATATATATATATATATATATATATATATATATATATATATATATATATATATATATATATGCTTGTTTATTTTAATGTTAGTCTTTTTGTTCTTTTAGTTGTTTTAGTTGTTATATAAATATATATATAATATATATATATATATATATATATATATATATATATATATATATATATATATATATATATATATATAATATATATATGCTTGTTTATTTTAATGTTAGTCTTTTTGTTCTTTTAGTTGTTTTAGTTGTTATATATATATATATATATATGCTTGTTTATTTTAATGTTAGTCTTTTTGTTCTTTTAGTTGTTTTAGTTGTTATATATATATATATATATATATATGCTTGTTTATTTTAATGTTAGTCTTTTTGTTCTTTAGTTGTTTTAGTTGTTATATATATATATATATGCTTGTTTATTTTAATGTTAGTCTTTTTGTTCTTTTAGTTGTTTTAGTTGTTATATATAACAACTAAAACAACTAAAAGAACAAAAAGACTAACATTAAAATAAACAAGCATATATATATATATATATATATATATATATATATATATATATATATATATATATATATATATATATATATATATATATATATATATATATATATATATATATATATATATATATGTTCTTGTCTATTGGTTTTTTAACTTGTTAGTTTCCTCCTCCTTGTTCTATCTTGCTTATTCCTCCCCTTTTTTTTCTCTCGGGTTTTCTATTTTCTTGTGTTTTTCAGTTCTTGTGTACTTCATTGGTTAGCGTGTCATCTCTCCCCCTTTCCCTTCTTATTCTTTTTGTGAGTAGCTCAGTCTGCATTTTTACTTTTCTTCTTGGTACTTTCATTATCCTGATGATGGATCACAGAGTGTGATCCGAAACATTGATGCTAAAAACACTCACACAATTGAATCCAGAAATTCACCTCATGACATAAAAGATGTCACAAAATACCTCTGCAATATCTGAATCATCAATGAAAGATTTACAACTGTATAAGCTAGAGGGTAGAAATGATACCACAGATGACCTTTAAGAAAATGAAATTCTTCTACAATTGTCCAACTCTGAGCTCAAAAGCTTTAAAAATATAATATATACATCTCCTCTAAACAAGCGGGAGCAAAACCTAACTAGGGTTACAAGAGTTTACAATACAATAATCAAACCCTAGCTCAAACAACTCTGATCATAAAGGTTATTTCTGCAAAATTATGTCCGATCAGACCTTTGTGCCCATCTCTGTACCGTGTCAACTCGCGGACAAGCAACCTAGATCCATCAACCTTCCTGCACAAAGTCTCGCCATGAATGCCAAAATGGTACCTCCCTGAGACAAGAATTGACCCATGACGGCCGCCCAGACCTCCTCATCATCCTCCAACTGCAAATGTCCTGGAGACATAAATTTTTTGAACTACCTCACCGCTTACGGCCTACAAATCAAATACTAGCAAAAATCCTCTTAGACACATTTGAATTTGAAAACTAACAGCTAGCCGGTCATTTTAAAACATAGTCATTGATATCCTTTTCTTCCTGGCAAATGAACAACTCAAATTAACCTTGAAATGGTCACGAAACCCTTTGAAAAGTTTGAGTCCACATCAGGAAGTCCCGACCAATGAGCATCGAGCACGTTAGCATATTTGGACCCGCCTTGACCTTTTCTCTTTTAAGTCACTTGGCGACTATGCGACTGAAGAATTCTAAGTCACAAAATACATTTCTTAACTCTAGTTGGGTCAAGCGATTCAGCTAACACTGCAGTTGTTGAATAGCTAAATCTTTTAATACCCCCAAGTTACACTAAGTGAACACGAGAAACCCTCAGTCGCTGATTCACAGAAAGCTTACTAACCCTGGGCCCAGAATTGCCACACATCAAACCCTCATTTGCTTCATTTGCCCCATCAGCAAACACCTCGGCTCTTTCCTGACATCAAACCCACTTAAGACAAGATTCTAATCCAACGGCGGGCGCAAGATCTCATCCCCTTCGAATATTCTTTCAGATCATATGCCCACTGTAGATCTTTATTAAGCCGTGACCCCACTGACACATCGGTCCACCTAGAAGTCCCCATCAGCACATAGCAACCAATCAAATGCTTCACACATCAGCCCATCTGACAACGCGGACCCACCTGACAAAGCCTGGAGATAAAGTAAGATCAACGGTGGGCGCATGATCGCACGTGTCAGAAAGATTCCTTCTAGACATGCACCCGTCGTAGATCCTCTGTAGATGTCAGAGCCTTTTAAAATGCTAGAAACCTAGTCCCACTAACACATTGCCGAATCACTACCATGTGGGCCAATGAGAAGCCGTCATTTGTGTACACGCAGCAGTGGACCCGCCAAACATGAAGAGTTACGTCACCAAGGAGAATCAACGGTTGTCTTATAATCGCATACCTCTGACACATTTCATGAGAACACACACTAGCCGTAGATTTCCAAGCCTCTAACATCCCTGGGCCTGCTGAAAAAATACAAGTCATCATCCCTTGACCAATAAAAAGCCTCCAAGTAGGACACCGTGGCAGTGGACCCACAAAAGCTTGAAGTGCTAAGAAAGGGGAAGATCGACGGCTATCGCGAGATCGCAAGGAATCTTCTGAGGCTATGCAATCTCACGACAACCGTCAGATGTAGAATCTTGGTCCTAGCCGCTAAGCAAAGACTGCCAACCGAAAAGGTAACCGCTCGCCAAATCGCAAAGGATTAGGGGGTTACCCGCTAGGAATCGGAGATTTGGCGACTGAAGGATTTTAAATGCACACATGTTAAAAGGGAATTTTAAGTGGCCGATAAAGTAATGAAGAAATAGAATAGGCCAAACGGTTTCTAGGGTTTATTTAGCTCAAACGGCTACTTTTTCAAATATTTAAACTGCAGACCAAGGAATACAACAATTTGCAGAGGCCAGAGGACATGGCATAAAATCATGAAAATTTCAGGGATGCTTGGCAGGATAAAAATAGAGATTTTGGAATAGGTTTTGGCCAAATTTGCATGCACATGAAAATTGGGGTAACAATTACAATAGGGTCGACTCAAAAGAAATACAAAATATGATTTTAGGTAACCCAACTTCCGAAGGCCATAACTTTTTAACCGTAACTCTATTTTTCTATTGTAACCACTTTTCGGAAACGCCATGATGAGATCTACAGTGCCTGACATGCACTAGCGCTAGTCAACCGGGGGTCGATCGCAATCCGGAGCCTCTAAGGCCTTCAAAATTGACCTGAAAGATTTTGTACCCAAAAACATCAATAACTTCACCAATACTGATTATGTGGCAATAAAACTCAACTGGTAGGCTGAAATGACTGAGATGAACCTCCAACTGTGAAATCAGAACATTCTGAGATCGTAGGACCAACTTACTAAAAATAGCAAGTTTCCATAAATAGTAGCTCTGCACAAGATAGCCCTTATTGAATAAAAAAATAGAAATATTTTTGGGTGATGCAAGATTGCTCTTACACCCAGGATGCTCTTGCATCAGGTGTATAAGGAATAGTAAGCTCATGTTTAATTCCAAAGGATTTCAAATAAGAATGAAAATAATTGTTAACATATTCCTTCCCATTATTGGTTCTAAGGATTCTAATCTTAAAACCAGATTTCCTTTCAACAAACATATGAAATTCAGAAAATATATCTAGAACTTGATCCTTACTATGCAAAAAATAGATCCAAGTTCTTCTTGAAAAAACATCTGGACAAAAGTGAGAGCATACTTATAATCTTGAATGGATTTATTCTCCATCGAAACCAAAAGGTCAATATGAATGAGGTGCAATTTATGATGTGCCCTCCAATATTGACCATGAGGAAAAGGTTCCATGTGCATATTACCACTCATGCAACCATTGCATATAATTTTGGAAGAAACAAAATGAGACAATCCATCAACCATATTTTATTTTTGCATCAAAGATACATAATCAAAATTTAAGTGGCCAAGCCTTAATTTCATTCCAAATATTAAAGTCCACATTAGCATGCAATGAGTGTCTTGAAGAGGACAATTCATAAAATTTTAAAAAATTATCATGATCCAACTTAGCATTAGCAAAAGCTTGATTACTATTAGGATCAATAACACAGCACATATCCTTATGAAATTAAACTTTATAATCTTGACATAACTTAGAAACTGAAAGAAGATTAGTTTTCAATTCAGGAACATAAAGAACATCATGTAATTTACCATTAGGAATGGAAACATCACCTTGAAACCTTCAACTTTGCAACTATGATGATTAGCTAATTGAATAGGAATATTTTAAGTATCAGGTTGTAATGAATCAAAAACTTATCTATGAGATCTAACATGTTGAGATGCACCAATATCAACAATCCACTCTAAAGGGTTAGAAACATTATAACTTGCTAAAAAAGCATGATGAGATGAATTGCCATTATTCTTCTTATAATGAGATTTATTTTGATTATTTTGATTCATAGGCTTCATATCATTTTGTTTTTTAAAGAAATTGTTGGTCACATGACCATCTTTCCCACAATAGGTGCAATGGGTTTTTTTATTAGGACCATTCTTTTGATGGTTATTATTATGATTATTGTTATTATTTATAACTATTATTACAATTATTATTGTGATCATTATTATTGTTATAATGAGGCCTAGAATGAGAATTGTTATTGTTATAATTATTATTGTTATGATTATTAGATCTAAAATTCGGATTTTGATTTTTAGAAACAAAAGCATGTTCATTAGATTTAAGAGTTCCAATTGAATCAACTTAGCTTCCTCTTGACGCAATAAATTTTGAAAAATAATATAGGTTAATTGAGTGGCTAAAGTAGGAATATCTAAGTGAGAATGCACATTAGTTATAAATGGTTGAAACTACCTAGGAAGACATTTCTTTAAAATAATATGAATTGAATAAATATCCTTAATAGTAACTCCTAAACCATTTAACTGACTTCTAATGGAATCAAATTTTAATTAAAAAAACATCCATGGTCTTGAAATATGTATACCTGAGATTCTCCAATTGGTCTTGGAGTTGAATCTTTCTAGATTCATTTGGGTTGTCATAGGTGTTTTTTATAATATCCCACGTTGCATGAGTTGTAGTACAACTAGCAGTAAGAACATATAAATCTAAGTTGAGAGAAACACCAATGAGGCCAAGTGCCTCCTCATTTTTAGCGTTCCAAGCATCTATATCAGCTTGAACTGCAATGATGGTTGGAGAAAAATCCACACCAGTAGCAATGTCTAACATGTGTTTAAATCAAAAAATAAATGAAATGTGTGTTTTCCACGCATGGTAATTAGTACTATTCAATTTGATTTTAGGGATTAATGTAGACATTATTGAAAAACTTAAACAGAAAGGAAATGTTAGGATGGGACAAAATCACCTCAGAAATAATGATAAACAACCTTCAAATAATCTTAAAATTAAACTTAACGTAATGTTAATAATGATTTGAATAGTGTAAATTAACAATTTTAAAATTTTAGTTAAAGCAATTAAAAAATGATTAAATGAATTTAATTTTTGAATTCAAATATAAAATAAATTGAAAAAATGATAATTACTACTGAATTTAAAGTTTAAAACACAAAATTTAGATGAGAGTAAATAGAAATGTGAATTTTGAAATGTAGTTTTAAACTATTTAACAATAAAAGTAAATGAATAATTATTTTCTATTTTTTTGAAATAATTAATGTGTGAAAACTAAATGAAACAAAGAGGTGAAATGATAAAATATTAAAAAATAGTGTAATTAAAATGAATTAAGAAGTAATGAGATAAAAGACTCACAAACAACAAAGAGGAGACAAACAAGAGTTGTTTTAAATGGTAGGAATAATGAAGCAAAGAAGAACCCAAATAAGGTAGATTAATGATGACAAATAAAGAAAAGAAAAAAGAAATATTACTAGTGAAAGGAAGATGAATGGAGAACGCAAGCTAGCAAATAAAAGAACAGTTAAATTGACAAGTAACGCAAGGACTGGTTTAACAAGAGTTGTGCAAGTTCAGTAAATAGAATAAAAAACAAGCAAGATTCATGCAAGGAGGGTTTAATAGTTGATTGTGCATGGAAGGAAGGAAAAGGAAGGTAAAGAATATTAAGGAAGGACGAGAAGTAGCTGATGCAAGGAGCTGGGATAGAAAAGGCTTATGCAAGGAGTATGCTAAGGGTGCGCAAGAAGAAGATAAGGACAGAGATCACTAAAAAAGGTGTTAGGTCATGCAAGACCATAGAAAAAAGAGATCAAGGTAGTAAAAAATCTCATGCAAGGGTGAAAGAAGTGATTCCAAAGGAGAATAAGATAAAATAATCAAAAAGGTTGATGAAGAAGTTACGTAGGCAGGCAGGAAGGCAGATGTAGGAGAACTTGTTATAAACTTGGACAAAGGTCATGCAAGGGACAGAAAAAAAATTGTGAGGGTAGCCAACAAAACTTCAGAGATCAAAGATAAAAAGAGTTAAAAATAAGAATAGAGATATGCACGTTATATTGGTAAAGATAAAAATAGAGATTAATACAGATTAAATAGAGCTATTATTCAATGACAGGGCATGGAGATTTTATGAAACTAATATGAACAAACCTACATGCACAAAGATTATAAAACCAGAAATGTTAAAACACCTACAAGAATTATTAATATAAATTAAAAGTGATTAGAATAAAACCTATAAGAAACATGAGAGAAAAAAAATTAAACATTGCAGTCACCTGATAGAGGTTAACAAAACTAAATGAAGATTAAAATGAGTTTGGCGGTAAACCAGCCAAACCAAAAAAAATTCAAATACAACTCTCTGGAGGAAAGCCAACCAAAGAGGGTTAGAGAAACAATAAAACAAATAATAAACCATGCAACACAAAGTTAGAAAATGAATCTCAAGCTTCTCTCTCAAATAAGAGTCTCCAATGAGATGTGCTCCCAAGAATGGTAACTTTCAAAACTACACTCAAACAAAGATTAGCAACCCAAGCTCTGATACCATGTAAAGAAAAATAACGAGAGAAAGGAAATGAAAGTAATCCAAGAGAGATAGTTAAAGAAGAATATGTTACCATGAGAAAACCATGAACTAGGAGCAAGCATCCAAAAGCCTACACAAGGAGACAAGAAGATTTTTGAAAGGGGAAAAGAAAAAAAAAACCCTTGTATCTATTATGAATATGAAAAATCCTGAGAGAGAGAGAGAGAGAGAGAGAGAGAGAGAGAGATCTCATTTACAATAACTTCATGTAGAGAAAATAAGAGAGAAGAGAATATCTTTTATAGAAGAGAATATCTTTTATAGAGATGAGAAGAGGAGTTACTAAGTAAGTCACCAATATATGAATGACATCATCCATAATAGGTGTGTGCAAAGTGTCAAGATCCTCTTAAGGAAGATAAAATATTTTCCTTATTAAAGGATAACAAAATATGACATGTCCTCCCACTTGGACTATAGGACAAAAATACATGTAGGGATTCCAAAGGAATCTCTTAATTAAATAAAAAATGATACCTTGGTTTATCCTCAAATAAATAAATAAATAAATACAACCAAGGAAATATTAAATACTCTAACAACATTGTTGTGGATATTAGATATGTGCATCTATGCATCACATGAAGTAATTTGCATTGATTAATATGTATGTGAAGAGATTTTTGAAGCCATGATTTGCATAACATAGGTCATGAAGATGTATGAAAAGAAAATTACATTATGAAAGCCATTTTTGAAATCTTGTTATTAAGAGAGACGAGGCATAAATAGGAAAAACTATGCATTCAAGGAACATGAAATTACAAGTACATGGGTTATTTTGCATGAGGCATTGCATGAAAATTATATATATGGAAATAATGCATTATTGTGCAAAGAAAGGAAAAAAAATAGTATATATGTTTTTGCATCTCTTAAAGTTCTATTTATGTGGGATTGGAAATCTTACCTTCCAAGGAGATTTTTGAATATGGATAAGCCAATTATGAGAAAAAAATAATTATTCTATTACAAGCTTTGGCCAAATTGAGTGGTTCATAGGAAGGAATGAAAATAGCCTAGCAAGAATTATTATTTAATAATAATTCTCTTACACTAACTCTTTGCCATATCCTGATTGTTAGGCATTGCAAATCATGGTAGTTGTTGCATGCAAGTACATCAGGCTACACCAAGCTCCCCTACCTTTTTTTATATCCAAGTTGCTAGGCATTGCAGGGTTGGGAATTTTATGAGTAGGTAGAATCCCCAAGGAAGAGTAAGCTTTCATGGTTGGGCGGATAAGCACCTCAACCATGTTTTTATCTCTCGATATGCAAGTTAAAGGCAATTGAAGTTTTTATTAATCATATTTTTTTATCTACCTACCATTGATGAATACATGGCAAGAAGGTCATATATGTGTGCCATAGATCACATCTCGTGCTAATGCTTGGATTCAGCACATGTATATAGATGAAATTATGAATGTTTATTTATGTTAAGATGTAACATTTTCGTAATTTACATTGATATAGAGATGGAAAAATATTTGATATGATGATTTGAGTTAGTATCTAATTTTGAGACATTATAGTGACAAGATGAGCATGAGGGCCTAGCTCACATGGATAGAAAAAGTGGATCCACTAACCTTTACAGGTGAATTGTGGGAATGTGTGGATAATTTATGAGTATATTTGAGTACCACATGTTAGATGGTACATATGAATGATTTATCTACTAATCATTACTTATGATCAAGTTGTGAAGTAAAGTTAATTTTAGTTAAAAATTATAATCTTTAAATGTTTATGTTGTCCCTTGAATAGTGGACATTAAAATATTTATTCCATGAGGTATTGAGAATGTGAATGAGCTAAAATTATTGCATGTAAATATATATGAACTTATGACAGGAATGTCGATACGAAGTACCTAGTAACATGGTCAATACATTATGATGTCAGGGTATGGTATAGTAAGCATAGGTATGTATGTGCTTTGATGAGATTTTTAAGGTATTATGCATATTTATTTTTAGTTGTTAAAAGCATTGAGATAAGGCAATACTTGATTTTGATTTTGATTATGATAATAATATGGACTAAATTTTTTGATGTTGTTCACATAAATGCAATAGACGGAATGACACATCACAAAAAAGAGAATATTATCGGAGAGAGGTAGTCTAATTTTTTAAAACTATAGGGTTGTAATGGAATTCATGCACTTACATAAAAATTGATGTTAAAGATGTTTACTTGATGCATATGTATGTGTATTTATCTTAGGTGTGCTTGTTATTTGAAATGATACAAATTGAAAACTAGATTATCTTTTAAGAAAAAAAATTGCTAATCTTGCTAGGTGAGAAATTGAGAATAAAATATTATTTAGATAATTATAGCATGTTGAATTTTTTTCTAAATTTTGTGAAAACCACATTTAGTACCTAGAAACACAAACCATATTTGAAGTGAAGCTTAATGTCTTTGTTTTGGTATGATGCTTAACCTTCATGATGTATCAGGGATGATGCCTACCTTAAGGGGGGACTGATGTCATAACCCTAATGTTTATAAATTATTATAATATTTGTTGTGTTGACATTTTGTTACATTTGTTTCTAAATTTAAGGAAACCTAAGAGTGGGGACTTAAAAAAAGTTGCCACACTTCTATTAATAACATGAAAAGTGCATGAGTGGATAGGGTGGTAACATTTTTCTACCATTGAGTGTAAAATTTCAGTATGGAAAATACATGAACATTTTTTAAAAGATAACTAGTACTGCTATGAAGAGGAGAATGGAACAATGTAGACTTTTTCCTTTTTCCATCTATTATGGCGTCCATATCTTTCTCCATGCAATCTACCTATATGCAATCTTTAGACTATAATGTATCTATATATTCTTTAGATTGTATTTGAAAGCTTTGATATATATATATATATATATATAGGTAAGGAGAAGGATGGAAAAATAATTTGGTGTTATACCTTCCAATTGCATTTTTTCAAAAGTTTCCAGCACCTCTTCAACAAAGTCCATTATTTTTAAGAATCCATTTGAAGTGATGACTTTTTGTTTTTGTATTCTTTGTTAGTGCCTCTTGAAGAAGCTCTACTTGTACAAGAAGGGATCTATGCATTTTAGGTGATATGTTATAATTCATCAACCAACTCAAATCACTAATTACGCAAGCTTATAGAAAAGACAGGTTTTTCCATATGTGTTGTCACTTGAATGTTTGATAATATTGTCATAATATGGAGGAAGGCAAACAGAAATCTGACAAATGTTATTGCTAGTCCCTTTTTAAAGTACCTCCATACACTGAGATTTCATAAATTAAGAGTGAACAGTTTTGGGAAAAGGGTTACAATCTACGTAACACCATAAGAATTCTAATTAGAGGGACTAGAGCTACAACTGATTTTCTCAGTGAGACAACTACAACGTTACTGTATATAATCTATCTAAGTTCTTGTTAGCTTGTAAAATGCATTCCATTTCATGTTGGAGAACATGGGAATGATTTTGAGGTAAGAATTTTTTTTCTTTAAAATGGGAAATAAGAGTACCTAGTTTAATATGGTGAAGAGATTGCTCTGCTTTCCCTCTAAAGGATATCATAACATCGAGGGAAAATATTTCCAAAATTTGAATGAGAAAGAAGATAAGAGACCGACGTCAAGATAAATGTTTCTAAAAGGGGGGCACGCACAGGAAGGAGTAGGGAAAAACCTTGAAAATAGGGTCTCTAGGTAGGTCAATAGCCTCTTCAATCTAATATATATTTTTACATTCTGGACATAAAAGATTAAATTTGTTTCAAAAGTAATGAAAAAAGAATACTATGAATTTGTCTAATTTCAATAGTCGAGAGAGTTGGAATTATTTTATCACTATATATTACCTTTTCCATGATGAACCACAACTCAACTGTATCACTTTTATTCCCTGCCACAAATTATTCTATCCAAATATGACCTCTTCATATATTTTTATTTTTTTCACATCTTTATCGCAGGTTATTTCTTGACTGCAAGTGATTTCTTTATTCTTAAATTAGTTATCATTGTTTATCTACACCAATACCTATCTTAGATATCTTGAGTTACCAAGAATATTAAGTATATCAAATTGGCTTCACTTTTCCCATAGTGTGTTCTAAAAGGTTTAGTTCGGTAACGAATCTTAGAGGTTTAGTTCAGTAACGAATCTTAGTGATCTCACATTTTTCATGCAATTCCTTTTTTATGCCGACCTTGTAATTATTGCAGTAGATGTCTCTTTATGGATTTGATCTCAAAATGAAGTGTATTTGTTCTTCAAGTTGTTTAATGCTTAAGCCGCCAAATAACACATTCTTCTCAGCATCATTGTGGAGGAAAAATTATAAGGAGAGTGAGTTAAAACTTTCAGACAAAATCTTAATTATAGAGAATTGTTATCCTGTTTTTGAAAATCTCATATGCGTTGGCTATCATCATAGTATGAATTACTTGAGGGATCTTTTTCCTAGCTGTCCATTGTGTTTGGATATAGGAAATGTGAGCTTTCAACCACTTAATCTTATGTTTGGAAACGAAGAACCATATAATATTAAATAATGTGCCTAATTGGATTGGGACATTTATAGTCCAATTAGGATTTTTATAATATAGAAAATTATGGTTGAAGATAAACACTTCAAAAGGTCAAGATCAACATGATGCATCATACTTCATATTTTAATTTTCCTTCTACTTTTATTTGGTTGAGTGGGAAACTTCTTGAGCTTGTGTTTGTAAATGAGTGAAAATAAACTAGCACTTGTACTGAAAGGGTGCAAGGGGTACGCCAATAGGTCGTAGGGGTGAAAGTACTATTCCAAAAAATGTGTCATTATAGAAGGAAGTGTTGTACTTAGCAACATCCAATTTGATAACTAGGGTATATATCAATAGACTCCGCTTGTTCTGAATATTCTTCTTTTAGTTTTCGAGGGTTGATTTAGTTGTTGTTGCGGATCGATCATTTTGAAGTCAATAACCTATAATGGATGGATTTGTAAAAGAATATTTAAAAAAATCAACCAAATAAATGAATTAACTTACCTTTGACTCTAATGCCCAACATACACTATCGTGTAGTTCCTGGGATTCAAACCTTGCACCACCCTGTTACAAGGGCTCACAACAACCATTGCGTTATGAGCTCATACTCAACAAAACAATATTTAAATCATATGAAGGGATTAAACTTTTGATGGAGATTTAAGTTAAAACAAACTTGTCGGGAAAAGTAATTATAATGGATGGAATTGTAAAAGAATATTTATATAAATCGACCACATTTATCATACAATACAAAACTAATCTTTTCTCACCTAAATTTGATCTCTAAAGATAGAGGGAAAAGACAAAAAAAATTAATTAACTTACTTAACTTTTACACCAAAATGGTACTTATATTCCAATCTAAAATTAATAAATATATTATTTTATAACCAACAAAATAATATTTAAATCATATGAAGGGATTAAGCTTTTTGATGGAGATTTAAGTTAAAACAAACTTGTCAGGGTGGCATTTGTAAGAAAGAGTATCATGAGTACTAGTAATTAATATATGTTATACCAATGAATGTCATTATTGTAAGTTATTGCCACTGACTTAATTATTGTAATTCTTGATTTTTTTAATTTGATTATTGTATTATCTCTTATATCAAAATAAATCAAATATTTTTGAAATTATCTTTTAACACATAAAGTGAAACAAATTATTATTTTTATTTTAAAATCTAGGTAATTTCTTATTTTATTTTTTAAAATGAATCTCACATTTATAAGTTCAAATATTATTTTAAAGTTTCGAATTCTATAGATAAACTTAAAAGAAAAAAATAAGGGATGAGAAAAAATAGAAATTCATTAGAATCTAAAGTGGTTAGTGCATAAGAAAATTAAGTTAGGTTCCTATTTTGTAGCGACAGTTGTTTTAATTTATAAAGAAGATTTTAAAAAGATATTTTGTAATGGCTTTTTAAAGTTGTTTTAATTTATAAAGGAGATTTTTAAAAAATATTTTGTTTTGTATAATTATATTTTTTACTATAATATAATTAAATAAAATTTAAAGGTTAAATATTTTTTAATAAATTTAATCAAATATATATCTATAACTAATTTTAGTTATATTTTCTTAAATTTTTATTTTTATTTTTGTCAATAAAAATTCACATTGTCAAATGTAGAAAAATATATAATTAAATATACTAATAATTTTAGAAATTTCATAATTTCAATTACAAAAGGTGTACAATAGTTTTCTAGAGTGCGCTATAAAGTAATTCATCAATATTAAAGATAATAAATTAAAAAATAATGTTTTAATAATTTTTAATAATTATTTTAAATTGGCTTAGATCAAAACATTCTATAATGAAACATAAAGAAAAGATAATAATTTTTTCTAATTTTTTAAACTATTTTTTCCTTTTTTAATTTACTTACCTTTAAACAAATGAAGTTATAGCATGACTTGTGTGAGTGAAAATGTAAGTGATTGATCTCCATCTAACTTGGTAATCTCCCACGAGAGGGAAACGAGATTAATCTACCAATTCAAATTATATAATAGATTTTAATCTTTTTAATTAAATATCTTTTTAATTATTTACATTTTTAATTAAAACCTTATAAATTAGCAAGAGGGACATAAATGTGAATAATGAATTCAATGTTATTAAGTAAAAATCTAGTTATTCTACTTAAATCACCAAGCTTTAATATAGAAGTTTAATTAATCATAAATTTTATATTAAAGTTTTTAACAAAACAAAACAAAATTCTTTCCATAATAATAATCAAATTCTTTTAGATGCACAATTCAATTAGAAACATATTTAACTTGAATAAAAATAAGATTGGTAAACATTTACACTAAATAAAATATGGTAATAGTAATTTTTTATTACAAATTGAAATTCAGTTAGAAATTAAATTTCATTTACAGCAATTAAATTAGAAAATAAAAATCAATCAATTTTGAGTCTTTAATTTTATCTAAATTAATGTGTTAGATCCAACAAAAAAATCAATATATGAGGACTAAATGATTGTGTTAGAAACTAAACAACATACCATTTTCTGGGAATGTAGAGATCCACATTCTGTCCCTCTTCATTCTCCATGGTTGAATGAATGGAATCAACTCAGCTCACAACTTCTTGCCTCGTCTCCGTCACAGCAATAGAGACCTCTTAAGCGCTAATATGCTTCTAATAGGTCAAGGGTTTCACCTCACGAGCGTCTTAATAGATTTGAAAATAATCAACACTTCTATTGTCATTCATGGTAAGGATTTGCCTTATTCCTGAAAGCTTTGAAAATTTTAGGACCCTTTTGGGTCTCAATGATATCATGGTAGTTGATTTCTGTCACATCAGAAATGGAGGTGAAGTGAGAAAGGCCCAGTACAGCTCAACCGCCTTAGTCCTGAGGGATTGAAGTCCTTCCCCAGCCCATTTGCTTTCTTCTTCTGTTGCGTCTTTCCTCTTTTGCATCTGCTTGCCTTACTGTCACTCTTGCCATTTCTTTCCTCGCTGCTCTTTGCTCAGTGTTCATGCTTACATTCCATATGCTAAATGATTTCGCTGGAAACGTGAGGCAGTGGGAAATACAAAATTTGGACAAACAAACAATCACGCAAGTCCAAAACCATTTCCCACCTTTTGTACGAGAGAAACCAAGTTTTTCCTGGTATTAAGCGTGAGACAGGTTTTTGGGCATACGGACGCGAGTGACCTCGCACGATAAGCCTATCGGCTAACTATCAGCTAATAAACCATGTGATGTTATCCTTGGATCGTGATTGCCTCCTATTTATAAAACCATATAAATTCATAAATGCATCTAGCTTAAACTAAGTCAGATGGATTCTATGCTATGTATTGTGGGCATCTTTAGAAAGAATCTAAATCAGTTGTTAACCCCTCTCGCTCCCATGACAAACTATTTTAAAAATATATATTGTTTCTTAATACACGGTGAGCATGCATGACCCCTCCTGGAAGTGATAAACGAGTGTAATAGGGGCTATTGTAAGGCCCAAATTACTTACATTTTGGAGATTAGCTCACCTCTCCTCTACGCAGATTAATGTTGTCAACAATCAGAGCAATCGCGACATTGTTAATTTGGCGCAACGTAAGATTGGCAGTGAAGGCGTGAAAAATGTCATTTTGGTTGATGTCAATTGTATACAGCCCTTTCGCGAAAGCCTCCCATGTTGGAAGGAGGTTGCTCTCATTCTCACCTGCCATAAACATCGCCTTAAGCTTTTGATTTTGCGAAGAAAATGTACATACACAGATAACACATGATATACACATAAACACAGAGCATATGTACATAAATAGAGAGAATATATATACATAACTAAAGAACATATATACATAAATAGAAAGAATAGACACATAATACCTCGAGAAATACTGTCCAAAACGCGAGTTTTAAATCTCTTAAACTGGTCGATTTGCACAACCAGAGGAAAAGTAGTTGCAGTGCGATTTACAATGGCCCCTACAACTACGAAATTTGCGCCATGACTGAAATTTGAGCCCACCGACTCCAAATACGGACTCAAAAATGACATATGCATACCCTCGCCTGTTAATGCACATCAAAATTTCAATGTTAATAAAAATAAATGAGCCGAGAAGATCACCACAAAAGATGCAAAATGTACATTAAAAAAAAATGATGAGGCGGCCATTGCAGACTCTTCCAATAGGCCTTTCGAAGAAAGTCTCTCCATTGGGCGGCTGGGAAATCAAGCCCAGGCCGGCCACATGTGCCCCTGTATCCGAGTTTGAATCTCCGAAGTTGAAAATGGCAGCCCCCAGATGCTGATACACAATTAATTCTCCCCAAGGTCACAACTAACAAAGTTGAAACTAAAGCCGCCCATGGGGCCGCCATTTTGGACAGAGATCAAATGTGCCCAAATCCCTTTCTTTCTGGTTAAAACAAGTCTTTTCCCATCGCCATTTAAAGCGGGAGGAAGGGTACAAAGCTTGCTTAAAAATTGTTTAGTAGTCGCCCGTATTATTGCCCTGTCTGAACAGAGACTCCAAACGCTCATCATTGTCTAAGCGCCTCAACATGGTTGCATGCAAGGCCCAAAACCACATCCGTACGGGAAAACAGGGTGCTCGATGGTTTTTTACCATGAGACAGGTTTTCCCGCGTACGATCACAAGTGACGTCGCAGGGAAACCCTATGGGCCAAATATTATAGGATGACACTAATAATAGATTTGACATTAAAGAACATAAATAAGGTTATACTCTATTCAAAATTTAGCAAGATGATAATAATTCTGAAGAATAATTTCTTCATCATGCATCATATATATTTATCTCATGGAATCTATTAGAGAATTTGGTATTTGAAGTGTTTTTCTAATTTAATTTCTTTTTATAGTTTTGTTAAATCATCCTCCCTTAAATTCATGCCAACTTTATTGGAGTTTAACTTCCAAGAGCATGTGATTAAACATTTATTAAGATATGAGAAATTGTGAAACCGAATTTGAATCCACTAATGGATATCTTTTTTGGTGACAAGATAATAGTGAGAATATAATATCATGTGTTAGCCATCCTAGGTTTAGTTCTATAAATTATAGCTTAAATTTATATAGAATGAATCCTTTTACACAGTTGATATTTACCTTATGATATTGTTTTGATTGTTACTATATACAAAGTAACTCCCTCTTGACATAAGGTGATAGTTATTATTAATGGGATATTTAATTACATTTGAGCTATCTATACATTTTAGAGAAGCATGAATATCCTTTGCATGACCGGGAGATATTGAGGTTGACATGTATGTTAATCATGGATGATTAAATTATAGAAATTTCTTTTAATTTTAGTCCATGAAATGTTTTATTTCTCTTATAATGGAAGGATGTTAGTTGTCCTTGATTGCAAATGTTGTTATGTTCTTTTAAACATTTTGGTGACTAAAATATTGTGAGTATGTTAATCATGATGAATTAGGTTGTAAAGATGTTCAACTTCACTGTGTGAGACCATTTTGCAAGAATGGCTTGAGATTATATTTATTTTATTGTATGCTTGAGACTGTGTATTTTAGTAAACTGTCATCTCTGACAAGGGAAAAAAGAAAGGAAATGTTTGATTCCTTAGTTTTCTTGTGTGTGTGTGTGCCTGTGTGTCCATGTGTCTGTTTTTGTATGTATATGTATATGTATATGTATATAATGGGTGGTCCCACAATAGTGAGTCTCACTTTTTAGCCAACTTTGACACAAAGATCAACATTCTGAGAAAAAACTTCACTTTCGAACACCTATTGCCACAAAACTATTAGGAATTTGAAGATGATGTAAACTAGAGTCTTTTAAAATTTTCTTTCTAGTTTCTAAATATATTTTTTTAAAAAATTAAAATTCATTTAAATTTATTTTTCCTTCTCCTTCGAAAAGTGGTTTGCATGAAAAACTATGTATTTAAGGAGTTACTGTCACTTGGATCAGCATAACTTTTTTTTTAAATATGATAATGATGTAATTCTTTCGAGATTATATTTGTAAATTCAATATCTAAATGATGCAATTGGTTTTATTCATTTTGGGTCAATATTTCATATTTTATTAAGTTCTAAAGTGACAGTAAGTGTAATTTAGACATAAGGTCACTTGGATCGCTCTAACTTGATCTGTGTATATCAAAATTTATTTTTTCTTTTTTTCCTAGAAAGGTAACACAAATATGATTTTCCTACATAATTTTTATTAAAAAAATTATAATTTACTATTTTCCCAAAGTCTTGAAGAGACGGGTTGTTGAATGACCAAACAACCTATCTTTAGTTAAAGTAATATTTTAAAGTGATAATGAACTCAATATGTATTAAAATTATATTCGTTAGAAAGCTTCTTTCGAATAGCATCGTTTGACATCGCATGTTTAAAAAAACCATCTTGTTTGGTCCTTGTTCTAGGCCTCGAAAGACCATTTTTTTTAAGTTCAATTACTTCTGAGGGAAAATTTTCAGTTTTGGGGTCTTCGCGCGAAGACCCCCTTCGCCCAAAGACACTTGAGGGTCTTCATGCGAAGACCCTTCACACGAAACCTCTCAAGTGAAAATTTTGGCGAAGAAACACCTCGCCAGATTTTTTGTCTGGGTACTTCGTGCGAAGTATGTACTTCGAGTGAAGTCGGCTAGTGAGTTTATTTTGTAAAAAAAATTTAGAATGGTATAAAACTAAAACATTTTATTTCTATTTTATACCAAATTGCAATCAATAAATTTGCATTTTCTATTATTAAAGGCATTTTTTGGAGGAGGATTGCTATTTCTATTTTTTCAAAGGCATAATTTTGGAGAGGGGAAATATTAGATTAAAGTATGTTTTAAAGAAGAGAATTTTTATTAACAATCTTGTGGAAGACATTTTTGGAGCTCAAAGAAATGGGGAACAAGAAGGAAAGACAAAGTAAATCTTCTAGAAAATGGTCGCACGGTACTGAACAAAGAAATCATGAAGCTGCATTGACATATTATCATAAAACTAAAGAAGCTGAAAGACAAGCTAAAGTAGAAGGGTCAAGTCAAGTCGAAGAATTGTGCATTGAAGAAGGGTCAGGATCACTCCCTACGGAAGCTCAAACAATTGATGTTGGAGAAGGGTCAAGATCACGTGATCCTACTGGTATGGATGAACTTTTAAATTTAGCTCAAACTATAAAGAGATATTAATTATAGAAAATTAGATCATTTACTTATAATGGATGTGGAGAATTTGAGATCACTTGCTAATGTTCAACCCTTAAGTCTTGCTAAGAAGAGATAAATGAATATGATAGCAAGAGAAATATTGCTTAAATTTGATAATTTTGAAATACTTGAACAAGCTCAATTTCTTTCACTTGTACTTATAAACAAATGTTGGAAGGGGCATTAAAATTATTGGGTATAGACACAACATCAAAGAAGAGAAAAGTTGTTGACATGCAAACTGATATGATTGAAAATCTTAAGAAAGGTTTGAACCAGCTAGGGAAGCGATCTCGAACTAAAGATAAGACCATTACAAGAAAAGTTGTGTTGGCATCCATTGTAGGTAACACTATGGGATGAAAAAGATAGATATCTTCAGTTTCATCTCAGTTTGGTTTTAATAGGAAAATGATATCACGATATGTTAATAGGAGAATACTTTTGGATGATAGCACCTTGGAAGGCAATTGGGAAATCATGTGTAGAGCTCCTCGTTTTGATAGGATTGATGAAGGAATAAAAAATTTGGTCACATTATTTTAGAATGATAATACACGTCCTTCATCAAATAGTAGAGATGTTATCAGACATAGAATTTTAGCTAATCAATATGAATATCATATGAAACATTGGTTGGACACAACATAACATGAAATGTATGTGCCATTTTGTATTTCAAATCCTAATATAAAGATTGGGAAAACATTATTTGAAAGATTGAAGCCATATTATATCAAGACAAATAAAGTGTTTGAAACTTGTTGTTGTCGTTATCATATTGAATTTTATCTCCACTATTAGGTTTTTTGAAAGTTTGTAGAAGACACTTATGGTTTTGAAAATTCTCCTCCTACTAGAAAAAGTGAGTTCATCTCATCCATTTTATGTGACAAAAGAGATGATGTAGCTGGATAAATAAATTGCATAAAAGGAATATGTCCAACATGTGTTGATTTGTCTCTTTTTCCTTTGAAAAATGAAAATATTGATGTAACAAAGATGCCTAATTGTAAGAGTTACAAATATGTAAAGAATGAACAAAATTTGGGAATCCAAAAGGTTAGAATATGTTGAAGAGGAGATAAATGTTGGAGTATTTATGGAAAATTTTAAAAATTTGATTCAACCCTACATTCATCATGCTTTTTTTGCAAAGTGGCAAGCACAACAATTCCAAACACTGAGAGACAATTTCCCACTTGGAACTATTGTATCAGTTGTTGATTTTGTAGAAAATTATTCATTTGTTCATCAAAAGTAAATTCAATCGGAATACTATTTTTCAGAGAAAATTACTATTATGGTACATGTGTGTTATCGACACACACAATTAGATACATAAATGTGTCCTAGGAGAACCTAATATATGTTAGTGGGTCTTGAGGCCAAAGGGGTCATATATGTCTCAAAATGTCATAAGGGGTGTATAATGGTCCAATAATGTTAATGGGTCATAGATGTGATAAGTGATCTAAGCATGATCCTAAGACATCCTAAGATTCTTTAATGGGTATTGGGGGTCTTAAGGTTTCATATTTTTTGTAAGATTTCCTAAGGGATCCAAATAAGAATCCTAGAATGTTAATGGGTCGTAGGTGCAATAAGTGGTCCTAAGGGATCCTACATTACATTTATTGATCCTAGTATGTCTTAAGGTTTCATGAGGGAAATAATGGGTCCTAGATGTGTCCTAAGATAGTGTAACGGATGGATAAGAGCCCTAGACTGTCTTAAGGGGTCATGGATAATATAAGATGTCCTAAGGGGTCCTAGGTTACATTAGTGGATCCTCATATGTAGTAATTGAATCTAAGATACATAAATGTGTCCTAGGACAACCTAAGATATGTTAATGGGTCTTGAGGATCCGAATGAGTCATATATGTCTTAAAATGTTGTAAGGGATGTATAATGGTCTAATAATGTTAATGGGTCATAGATGTGATAAGTGGTCTAAGGGATCTTAGGTTACATTAATTGATACTAGTATGTCTTAAGGGTTCGTACGGGAAATGATGGGTTCGCATATGTATTAACATCTAGCTAAGATAGATGAATGGCTCCTAGGATATTTTAAGATATAGTAATGGGTCGTATGGGTCCTAATGGGTCCTATGTGTCTTAAGATGTCATAAGCGATGCGTAATGGTCTTAGAATGTCTTAAGGGGTTGTAGGCATCATAATAGGTCCTAAGAGATTATAGGTTACATTAATTCATCCTAATATGTCTTAAGGAGTCTTGAGGGAAACAATGAGTCCTTGTATGTATTAATGGAACCTAACACATGTATATCAATAGATCATAAGACATCCTAATATGTAGTATAAGGTCTTGAGGGATCCTAAGTGTCTTAATATGTCGTAAGGGAGGGATAAGGGTCCTAGAAACTTACTACTAAAATTTTTTAACATATTCTAACATACTACTAGATCATTTTCAAAAATTTAACTACGATTTTCTAAGATTTCTACAAACTAAAAATTATTTAAAACAAATAACTAGCTAATATTTACTAACTTTACTAAAAATGCGTGTACAGCTGAGAGAGAGATAGAGAGAGAGATTCCTAATATTTACTAACTTTAAACTTGAAATTTTTTTTTAAAAAAAATTTAATAATTTCTATAAGATCTTAATGTTTTCTAACATTTCTACTATGATTTCTAATGTTTTGTAAATATTTTATTATGGTTGCTAACAAACTACTATGTTTTTTTACCATTTTCTAACATATTCTAACATTTATACTAAGGTTTTTAATATTTTCTAACATTTTCTAACAATTCTATTATGATTTTCTAACATTTATACTACTATTTTAATGTTTTCTAACATTATACTATCATTTTCTAACATATTCTAATATTTAACTAAGATTTTCTAACATATCTACAAGTAAAAAAATATTTAAAACAAATAACTAGCTAAAATCAATATAAAACATATAATTTACAATAAAAAAATGAGAAAAATGCATGTACCTGATGCTACTAACAATCTGAAGATGTTGAAAAAGCTCGGGAGGTGTTGATGTTGTACTAGACATCACTAGTTCACTCCAAGCCCTAGGGTCCGAAAAATCCACACAGTAAAAATGAAAAATAAAAAAGAATTGCCAGAAATTTATAAAGAATTCTGGTCATAGGGGCTTCGCGCGAAGACCCCTCTTTATGCGAAGTACCCTGCGCAGGGTACTTTGCGCGAAGTGGGGTCTTCACGCGAAGCCCCTCATGTAGGGTACTTCACGCGAAGTGGTCTACCCACTTCGCACGAATTGTTGACTTCACATGAACTCTCTAAAAAAAAAAAAATTCTTTGACATTGATTTTCTTCATCCCAAAAAGTGGGACAAAGCTTTGTGGGATCGCCCTTATGTATATGTACATGTATATGTATATATATATATATGTATATGTATATGTATATGTATATGTATATGTATATGTATATGTATATGTACATGTATATGTGTTAATATGATTTAGAACAATAGAGAGGGGGGGTGAATCAGTTGTTCTCAAGTCCAGATGTATAAAACAAACTTAAAAAATCTTCAACAAATCAGATCCAACAACCAATAGCTACTCGGTCATTACTGATTGCATAATAGAAACATATAACAGTCCAGTCCACTATCCAATAGTATCTAACTTGTAAAACACAGAAATGTTCAAACCAAAAAATTCAAACAAATATTAACACCAAGATTTATAGTGGAAACCCAATTTGGAAAAACCCACTTTGTAACATGTTACTATTATTTTCACTCTTCTGAAGTGAGCTCTGTGAAAATCCAACCCTGTCAAAGGTTAAAAACACACTATCAGGTGTGACCTGGTTAAAGGATTTCAACCACTCTGTTAAAAGTGTGCCTTGTTATAGGACTTACATACATCCCAGTAGAATGCAACCGTGTTCAAAGAATTTATACAAGTGATTGTTAGGTCTACCTCTATTAAAAGGATTTTGACTAATACAATGGTTAGAAAGTAACAGTAGTATTGATCTGAGAAACATACAACTCCCTTTGCAAATATCAAATCCAATTCTGTACACATATGTTGGCTTACTAACTATGAACCTTTTCCATCTCCATCACTGATCTTCTCGAAAATCTCTTCAAGCAATCACACCACTTCTACTTCAGCCTTTTCTGCTTAGACAGTCAATAACATCAACAATACTTCTAGCATCCACTATGTTTCAACCTCATGCGTAGGTTTCCTTAATACTTCCTCAATTAGGTCAATACATCTTTTGCCGCTGAATCTCCTTCGTAGATCTTAGGGTTAGGTCAAATTCATTGAATCCTTCCAATTTTATGTTCTTCATCTATCCTACTAGAAATATCTCTAATCTCTTAATAGATTTATAATAAAACATTTTACAGTGCATTAAATGCTTCCATACAATCAATAAACAAAGTCAACATGTTTTACATAATCCAAGAATTCAACTATGTCAGCTGGAAATCTGAATTCTTCCTCAAATGTAAAATACTGACGCTCGGTCAATACAGCATTCAACTCCTTGGTCTTCATTAGAAAGCTTGGTCACCACAAAAATTGTTTCCTCAGCAATTAATTGATGTTTGGTCAACACTGATTTTACTCGACATATACTAGCTCGATCGACACTAACATCACTCGGCTTAAACTAGATTTTTTCACTTTTGCTCAGTTAAGCCTACCAGTTTAGTCTTCATTCTTACTTAGATAAACAATATATTAACTTATCATTGTGCCACATAATCAAGTAATCATTGAAGTATCAAGATAACTCAACCTTTCCTTAGGTTCTATTGTTACCAACCTTGCCTATCCCCTTCTCAACAATCAAATAGATATAGTACTTTGTTATATAGAAACAATCTTACTAGTTAAGGTTTGACATCAATGACAATACAACAATTTCTTCAATTGCATTTTCCAAAAATATGTATATGTATATGTATATACTCAAAGGACATAGGCATTCATGATTCTTTTGTGAGTTTGATAATTATCTATTTTAAAACTAAATGCATGGTTGTATTATTTGAGCTATCTTTGATTGTACTATATGAGTTGGAATTGAGAACTTAAAATGTTTATACTGGTGTGGAAAAGTTTTTGTTTTCTATTGCATAATTATACTTGATCATCATGATGTCAATTGTCAGCAATTGTAGTACATTTATTAATCTACACAATTTCATTGCCCCTATCAAACTTACATTGTTAAGCTTCCTCAAGCTAGGTTGGTTATCTTTCATGTCAAGAAAGATTCTCAAGAATCGTAACTACTTTTTGGTAGGGTGTAAATGTACTCCTACAATATTCTCACCCTCAATGTATTTGTGTGAACAGCTGACTGGAGTTCTTGTCAGGAAGGTCTTCACATTTGGTACTTTATGGTTCATTGTAATCGACCCAGTGGTATCTTCTTAAGATATTTGCACACTCATGTTAGTCAAATCATTGGCTCTTGTACTATTCTTTATGTCAAATGTGATTTGAATTATCTTGTTTTCTCTATATCTTCTTGGTCTATATTGATGTGTTTTGACAAGTTAGTCAAAATATCTTCATAGTTTGTTAACTATTGTTTTCGACACGTTTGGCAAAATTATTATTGATTATGATGTATTATTTTTTGTATGTGATAACTATACATTAATAATTTAATCTAAATGCATATTTATTTTTGACTTGTGACTTGCTATGTGACTTTTCATCTTTTTTGGTATTCTAATCCTATGTGACATGGTAGACCCTTGTGTGTGTGTGTGTGTGTGTGTGTATTTATTTATTTATTTAATGCATATTTATTTTTGACTTGTGACTTGCTAGGTGACTTCTCATCTTTTTGGTATTCTAATCTTATGTGGCATGGTAGACCCTTGTGTGTGTGTGTGTGTGTGTGTGTATAGAGAGAGAGAGAGAGAGAGAGAGAGAGAGAGAGAGAGAGAGAGAGAGAGAGAGAGAGAGAGAGATTGTAAACTCAATTTTTTTACCATGCTAAAGTATTTTTAATTCAACTATCAACATAAAAACAAATCTTCATTTTAAATTATATTCTCATAATCATTTGCTTAATATTTCAAAGGATTTTACAAGTTGTACAATCACTTCTATTTCTTTTACATTAAGAACAATTAATATTCCATTAAAATAATTATTGTAACTTTCATTGTTTAATATGTAGAATATTATGATAAATAATGTGATTACCAAGTGCATTTCAAGAGTTTTTTTTCCTAAAGAAAAATTGATATTAATCTCATCTAATGTGTGTTACTGTTGTTAACAATTTAGAATTGATATATTATCAATCTCATCTAACCCTTATCGGTGTGTTTACTCTATTCTCAAAGGATTCCACAATCTTAACTGACTATTCTACAAAACATTTTATAATCAAATATTATCAAAATTGCATACTTTTTATGCTACTTAGATTTGTTTATAATTTAATTTAATGTAACGAAATATTGTATAAATCTAGATTTCTTAGATCTTTTACTTGTACATATTGTAGACACATAAGAATGTCTCATGCCTACAAGCAACAATTTCACTAACATTCCTCTTAAATTATTAAATAATCTTTATTATTTAATTAATTGTGTCATTCTACCATATTCTAAAGTTAAAATCATCATTTCTCCCTAATTCCATAATTAAGTGATTTTAATAAATTATTTTAATTATTAAACATCTAAACACTTATTTCATCAATTATTCATCTATAATATAATTAAATATTAAATGATATTTAATTATACCCTATCTTGTTATAATTAATTAAATAAGAGGGAATATTATTTAATTAATATTCCCTCTTTCTAATTATTGTATTTATGTAATAATTTAATCAAAATCTTCTCATAAATTAAATAAATAATATTTATTTAATTAAATTAATTATTCTTCTCTCATAAATAAATATTAATAATTTATTTATCAATTATCACATGTACAACTAAATTTATTTATTTATTTAATCATGGTTTATTCATCCAAAACTAACTCATATTGACTTTCAATTCACTCCACTCTCCTAACTATTCAATCCACATTGTTAATTCCTCCCTCAACAATAAGTTAAAGTCTTCAATCAATTCAGTCTTCTAATCCATGCAATCAGTTGACTCCGCCATGCAACCAGTTGACTCCTCCATGCAATTAGTTAACTCACCAAACTATTCTATTATCTTACCAGTCCATTCATGTCATCTCTCCAATCTATTTGTTGATAGATCAATCAATCCCCCAATCAAGGCAGTAAAGCAGAGTTGAACTCCCACTCACTTTGAGTTCAACTCCCCAATCATAGTCAATTAGCCCTTCAATCATGGATTCTTGGTTGAAATCCCTAAAATCTTATAAATAGAGATCTTTTTTCTCATATTTTAAAAAACCACAATTGCTTTGAATTCTTATGTTGGCATAAGCTTGAGCTCAATTCTGAGAGCCCACATTGCATGAGAAGGAGAACACCAAGGAAAGGTTTCATATGGTTTGCATATTCATGTTCTTAAATTTATTTCGTTGTGTATGATGTTTATGCTTATTGTTTATCTTGCATTTTTTCTTGATGATTGGGAATACTAATTGCACTAATAAATCTCTTTGTGGTTGAGACATCTAATGTTATTGCAAGTTTTCTATTGATTCCTATTACCCGATTACAAAACGGTGAACCCGACATGAAATTTGGTCATATCTTTCAAACTGCTTGAAATTTTTTTATGATTTTTTTTTTAGCAGATTTGCACTAATATAAGGAGACTACAGTCCAAAATTTAGAATTTTTAGATTTTTTTTTAAAATTTTATTATATTTCATAAAAAATCTATTATGGACATGTAAAACAGTGTATTTCTTTGAAAATTGTGCATTGTTGGAAAGGTCTTGAAATTTTAAAGGGGGTCTATTTTCTGTGATTTTAATTTTCTTGATAAATATTTGAAAAAAAATAGATCTATTAAAACTGGTATGTTCTCATAAATGGGTCCCTAGGGCACAAAATAATGAATTATGCTTTGAAAAAAAATTTTGCAGGTTTTTTTGACATAAGGAAGACACACTCCAAATTTTAGAGTTTTCTTATTTTTTTTAATTTTTTATAATATTTTAATGAGTTTTCATAAAAATATTACTTTTGGACACAAATCAACATTTCTTTTTTTAAAAGTTACATTTTTGGAAAGGTCTTAAAATTATACAAGGGGTTTATTCTTTGTGATTTTAATTTTGATAAAAAAATATTTTCAAATATATATATATATATATATATAAACTTTCCTTTTTGTGTGCAGGTGTAGGTGTTTATTATTTTATCAAAAATATTATTTCAAAACTACAAAATTAGGTTTTCTTGTATTTTATCTAAAAATCTTATTCTCTATTATAAAATAGCATATTTTTATTGTAGAAAATACACACTTGATGTAACGCACTTGGCCATGAAAACATTAAAAAGTCAACATTCAGGAACCCGTTGAGCATAGAAGAAGAGAAAGAGAAATAAAACAAAACAAGATACGGCTAAGATATAATGAATCAACGCTTTGGAGGTAGAAATCAGAGGAATTATTACAACCTATGTGGACAAGGTATGGATAATTTCTAAAAAAATTAATTGTCAAGACATTAACCTTATTTCTATTAGAGAATTTCACTACTAATTGCTAGGTTTTTTTCGGTATTAACTTTTCATTTTAGCATATCGCTTGGAAGCAGGTTTTAATCTTGTTATTCCAAAATCAATTCATCTTTCATTTTGTTGCTTCAAAATGAACAATGCATGCTCAAGCATCACAAAATCATAGTTTGTTTTAATGCTTAAAAGTGACGTGTGGTTAAAAATTGAACAAGGCAGAGAACATTTAAGATTGGTGCAATAAAATTAAAAAAGGAAAAATACCTTTGGACTTTGGTGCATCTAAAATTGGGAAAAAAAGTCTCATTTTGTTTGGGCTTAAAATTGAACTCATGTGCTTGTATGGGTGATATCTCAGTTCACATTTGACTATTGGTGCTTAATATGATTAACCTGGTGTTTGGAGTTCTTGGTGTGCTTGCACAATCTATTAGATTAGCAACCATTTTTATTTTAGGAAACTAATCTCTATCCAAGAAAGAAAGCTCCACCACTAGTACTCTTTATGTCATCCACATTTCCTGCCCAATTAGTATCAGTATACACTCTCAGTTCAAACTTTTCATGCTTCTTGTAGTACAATCTATAGTCAGCAGTTCCTTTCAAATATCTCATTATTCTTTTGATAGCCATCATGTGAGTTTCCTTAGGATTGGCAAAGAATCTTGCCACAATCCCTATAGCTAAAGCAATATCTGGTCTGCTGTGTACGGCATATTGCAGCTTTCCAATCATGGATCTATATAAAGTCTGGTTTACTTCTGCAGCATCATCATTTTTAGACAACTTTTGTCCAGTAGCCATGGGAGTACTTATTGGCCTTGAATCTTCCATACCAAAGGTTTTTAGTATCTCATGAACATATTTAGACTAGGTGACAAAAATTCCTTTTTTCCATCTGATATACTTGTAAACCAACAAAAAATTTGATCTCCCCAAACATACTCATTTCAAATTTAGTTTACATTTCATTTGAAAATTTGTTACACAAGGCATCTTGTCCACCAAATATAATATCATTTACAAAAATCTTGTCCACCAAATATAATATCATTTACAAAAATCTAAGCCAACAAGATTCCTTTACCTTCTCCATCTTTCATGTACAGATTGCTTGTGTCATTTTTCCTTGAGAATCCAATCTATATTAGATAGTTGTGTAATCACTCATACCATGCTTTGGGAGCTTGCTTTAGTCCATATAGTGCTTTATTTAGTTTGCAAACAATGTGTCTATTGTTTAGATCAACAAATCCTTATGGTTGTTCGATGTACACTTCTTCTAATATACCATTTAAAAATGTAGACTTAACATCCATTTGGTATACCTTGAAATCTTTGTAGGTAGCATATGCAAGTAAGGTTCTTACTCCTTCCAATCTAGCTATAGGGGAAAATGTCTCCCCATAATCTATTCCTTCTTCTTATGTGTAGCCTTTGCATACCAACCTAGCCTTGTTTCTTGTGATTTGACCATGCTCATTCAGCTTATTCCAGAACACCCACTTTGTTCCAATGACATTTTTATTTTCTGGTCTCGGCACCAGAGTCCATGTATCATTCTTCTCTATCTGGTCTATCTCCTCATTCATTGCTTGTATCCAATCTTCATTTTCTAATGCCTCCCTTGTTGTCTTAGGCTCAAATTCACATAGTAATCATGTCGGATCTCTTATCTTGCTTCTAGTCAGAACTCCAATATCTTTGTCTCCAATTATCTATTTAGGCTTGTGATGTCTCCTTAGATATTGTGCCAAAATAGTTTCTACTCTACTTTCATCTTGCTCTTTAGGTTCACCAACAAGATTGTCAGATTCAACTTCTGAATGCTTGGCAACCTCTTCCTGATACTCAACAGCTTCCTCCTATTGCTCGGCATGTTCTTCTTCTCTCTCAGAAATTTTTTTCTTGATGCTCAACATTGCTTACCTGAGACTCTGCATCGAGTGTGAGTTTTTCACTTGCCTCTCCTTCCTCTATATACACAAAAGATCTATAATCTTCTGGTTCTCTTTTGCTATCAGCTTCATTTTTCTCTGCATACTCATCAACTTTGACATTCACACTTTCCACAATTTTGTTAGTGTTAGATTTCAAACACTTATAAGCTTTACTTTTTGTGGAATAGCCTAGGAATATTCCCTCTTCACTTTTAGCATCAAATTTCCCATTCCTATTGTCCTTTAGTATGTAGCATTTGCTTCCAAAAAAATTTAAATACTTTACATTAGGTGCATACCCATGCCATAACTCATAAGGTGTCAGATTTGTACCTTTTTTGATTTGTACTTGGTTAAGAGTATAAACAATTGTACTTACAACTTCTTTCCAGTACTTTTATGCAACATTCTTTTCAATCATTAATGTCCTTGCATAATCCATGATAAATTTATTCCTTCTCTCTGTTATACCATTCTGTGGAGGATTTCTTGGTGTAGACATCTATCTTTTGATCCATCTATCATTGCAAAATAGATTAAATTCATTGGATATAAATTCTCCACCTCGGTCAAATCTCAGACACTTCAGGTTCCTACCTATCTCTTTTTCAACCTTAGCCAAGTACCACTTAAAAAATTTAAAAGCATCAAATTTTTCTTTTAAGAACATTACAGTCATCATTATGGTATAATCATCGACAAACAAGATAAAATATCTAGCACCACAATAGCTTTGTACACCCATAGGTCCACAAAGGTCAGTATGAGCCAAATCTAAAGCATTCTCAAAAGTAAAAGTGTTTCTCTTAAAACTAGACTTTATCATCTTACCCAACTGACATTCTTTGCACATTACATTCTCAGGTTTCTTCAATCTAGGTAGACCTCTCACTTTCTTCTTCTTACTAATTTCTACCAGATTATCAAAATTAACATGACATAGCTGCTTATGCCATAACCAAATATCATCAAGTTGTGCTTCTTGTAGTACAATCTATAGTCAGCAGTTCCTTTCAAATATCTCATTATTCTTTTGATAGCCATCATGTGAGTTTCCTTAGGATTGGCAAAGAATCTTGCCACAATCCCAATAGCTAAAGCAATATCTGGTCTGCTGTGTGCAGCATATTGCAACTTTCCAATCATGGATCTATATAAAGTTTGGTTTACTTTTGCAGCATCATCATTTTTAGACAACTTTTTTCCAGTAGCCATGGGAGTACTTATTGGCCTTGAATCTTCCATACCAAAGGTTTTCAATATCTCATGAACATATTTAGACTAAGTGACAAAAATTCCTTTTTCCATCTGATATACTTGTAAACCAACAAAAAATTTGATCTCCCCAAACATACTCATTTCAAATTCAGTTTACATTTCATTTGAAAATTTGTTACACAAGGCATCTTGTCCACCAAATATAATATCATTTACAAAAATCTTAGCCAACAAGATTCCTTTACCTTCTTCATCTTTCATGTACAGATTGCTTGTGTCATTTTTCCTTGAGAATCCAATCTGTATTAGATAGTTGTGCAGTCACTCATACCATGCTTTGGGAGCTTGCTTTAGTCCATATAGTGCTTTATTCAGTTTGCAAACAATGTGTCTATTTTTTAGATCAACAAATCCTTATGGTTGTTCGATGTACACTTCTTCTAATATACCATTTAAAAATGCAGACTTAACATCCATTTGGTATACCTTGAAACCTTTGTAGGTAGCATATGCAAGTAAGGTTCTTACTCCTTCCAATCTAGCTACAGGGGAAAATGTCTCCCCATAATCTATTCCTTCTTCTTATGTGTAGCCTTTGCATACCAGCCTAGCCTTGTTTCTTGTGATTTGACCATGCTCATTCAGCTTATTCCGGATCACCCACTTTGTTCCAATGACATTTTTATTTTCTGGTCTCGGCACCAGAGTCCACATATCATTCTTCTCTATCTGGTCTATCTCCTCATTCATTGCTTGTATCCAATCTTCATTTTCTAATGCCTCCCTTGTTGTCTTAGGCTCAAATTCACATAATAATCATGTCAGATCTCTTATCTTGCTTCTAGTCAGAACTCTAGTATCTTTGTCTCCAATTATCTGTTTAGGCTTGTGATGTCTCCTTACATATTGTGCCAAAATAGTTTCTACTCTACTTTCATCTTGCTCTTCAGTTTCACCAACAAGATTGTTAGATTCAGCTTCTAAATGCTTGGCAAGCTCTTCCTAATACTCAGCAGCTTCCTCCTATTGCTTGGCACGTTCTTCTTCTCTCTCAAAAAAAAAATTCTTGATGCTCGACATTGCTTACCTGAGACTCTACATCGGGTGTGAGTTTTTCACTTGCCTCTCCTTCCTCTATATACACAAAAGATCTGTAATCTTCTAGTTCTCTTTTGCTATTAGCTTCATTTTTCTCTGCATACTCATCAACTTTGACATTCACACTTTCCACAATTTTGTTAGTGTTAGATTTCAAACACTTATAAGCTTTACTTTTTGTGGAATAGACTAGGAATATTCCCTCATCACTTTTAGCATCAAATTTCCCATTCCTATTGTCCTTTAGTATGTAGCATTTGCTTCCAAAAAAATTTAAATACTTTACATTAGGTGCATACCCATGCCATAACTCATAAGGTGTCAGATTTGTACCTTTTTTGATCTGTACTCGGTTAAGAGTATAAACAGCTGTACTTACAACTTCTTTCCAGTACTTTTATGCAACATTCTTTTCAATCATTAATGTCCTTGCATAATCCATTATAAATTTATTCCTTCTCTCTGTTATATCATTCTGTGGAGGATTTCTTGGTGTAGACATCTGTCTTTTGATCCATCTATCATTGCAAAATAGATTAAATTCATTGGATATAAATTCTCCACCTTGATCAGATCTCAGACACTTCAGGTTCCTACCTATCTCTTTTTCAACCTTAGCCAAGTACCATTTAAAAAATTTAAAAGCATCAAATTTTTCTTTTAAGAACATTACAGTCATCATTCTGGTATAATCATCGACAAACAGGATAAAATATCTAGCACCACAATAGCTTTGTACACCCATAGGTCCACAAAGGTCAGTATGAACCAAATCTAAAGCATTCTCAGAAGTAAAAGTGTTGCTCTTAAAACTAGACTTTATCATCTTACCCAACTGACATTCTTTGCATATTACATTCTCAGGTTTCTTAAATCTAGGTAGACCTCTCACTTTCTTCTTCTTACTAATTTCTACCAGATTATCAAAATTAACATGACATAGCTACTTATGCCATAACCAAATATCATCAAGTTGTGCAATCATACATGTTTCTTCAGATAGGTCCAGATAGAACAAATTACCTCTTGTCCGTTCTCCACTTCCAATCAGTTCACCAATGGCATTAAATATTTTGGCCTTCCTGTGATGAAATTCCACTTGGTAGCTAGTGTTATTAAGTTGTGCAACACTCAACAAATTATAGTTAAGACCCTCAACCCAATAAGCATTCTCACAAGTGACCTTATCAATCATCTTAATCAATCATTTTCCTCTAACAAGACATAGTGCATCATTACCAAATTTCACACTTCTACCTTTATAATGATCTAAGGTATCAAGCTTACTCTTGTCACCAGTCATGTGATGTGAACAACCACTGTCAATAATCCATTTATCATTTTTGTTCACATAAGATATCGATGTAGTTTTCTCATCCTCATCAGACTCATCTTTCATTGTAATATAGACAACTTCAATTTCAAAATCATCACTATCAGTGTCAGTCTCTTCTTCGGTAATGTAGCAAGATTTCTTACCTTTTCCTTTGTAGTCCTTGTACCTTCGATAACCTCTATCTTCTTTTTTTTCTTTATTCTTGTTGTCTCTTTCTTCATCCTTATCATCCCTGTCAAGACATCTAGCAGCTATATGACCAACTTTATTACATGAAAAACATATAATAGGGAGTTTACCTTTGTACTTTCCTTTTCCCCTTTTCAGTCTTCTAGCCATAAGAGCTTCTAGATCCTCAAGTTCATCAGATGTGTCACTTTCTCCTTCACTCTCACTAATGCATCTTTCTTTTTCCTTCTTTATCTTACTCAAAACCATTTGTGACTTAAAAGTAGATTCAACATTAGCAATAGTGAAGTTATCATAGTTAGAAAGTTCAAAAGCAGTAAGCTTGCCAACTAACTTTCCAAAGTAAGATCATTGTTAGGGTTACATCTAGATTCCTAAATTGCTGAAATTTTGATGGCATAAATAGGATGCAGAGTTCTCAATACTTTTCCAATTATGGTTTCATCATCAATAGTTCCATTTTCTCCTCTAATAGCATTTACAACTTCTTTTATTCTACCACAATAATGTGCAATATTCTCACCTTCTTGCATTCTCATTTCATCAAATTTACCTCTTAGGCTCTCAGCTTTTTCTCTCAATACATTAATGTCACCACCATAGATGTTTGCAAGAGTGTCCCACATTTTCTTTTCATTAGTGCAGTCTTTGATGTCTTCAAATTCTAGATAACTTAGGGTAGATGCAATCTCCAATATTGCTTGGTTGTGCTCTTGTTTAGCTCTCATTTCCTTGGCAATCAAAGGTGCAATAGGTGTGACATAGTCGTTCTCAACATAATACTTTGCAGAATCACCAATATCGGCCAAATGCAACTTCATCAACTTTTCCATGTAGGGAAGTTCTCCTTATTTATCTTTGATACCTCCTTATACATCTTGATCATTTTCTCCAAGTACCTTTAAACTTGTTCTTTGTAAGCACCAACAGATCTGATACCAATTGTTAATATGATTTAGAACAATAGAGAGGGTGGGTGAATCAGTTGTTCTCAAGTCCAGATGTATAAAACAAACTTAAAAACTCTTCAACAAATCAGATCCAACAACCAATAGCTACTCGGTCATTACTGATTGCATAACAGAAACATATAACAGTGCAGTCCACTATCCAATAGTATCTAACTTGTAAAACATAGAAATATTCAAACCAAAACATTCAAACAAGTATTAACACCAGGATTTATAGTGGAAACCCAATATGGGAAAAACCACTTTGTAACATGTTACTATTATTTTCACTCTTCTGAAGTGAGCTCTGTGAAAAGCCAACCTTGTCAAAGGTTACAAACACACTGTTAGGTGTGACCCGGTTAAAGGATTTCAACCACTCTGTTAAAAGTGTGCCTTGTTATAGGACTTACATACATCCCATTAGAATGCAACCTTGTTCAAAGGATTTATACAAATGATTGTTAGGTCAACATCTATTAAAATTATTTTGACTAATACAATGGTTAGATAGTAACAGTAGTATTGATTTGAGAAACATACAACTCACTTTGCAAATATTAGATCCAATTTTGTACACATATGTTGGCTTACTGACTATGAACTTTTTCCATCTCCATCACTGATCTTCTCAGAAATCTCTTCCCGCAATCACACCACTTCTCCTTCAACCTTTTCTACTTAGACAGTCAAAAACATCAACAATACTTCCAATATCCACTATGTTTCAACCTCATGCTTAGGTTTCCTTAATACTTCCTCAATTAGGTCAATACATCTTTTGTCGCTTAATCTCCTTCATAGCTCTTAGGGTTAGGTCAGATTCATCAAATCCTTCCAGCTTTATGTTCTTTGTCTATCCTTCTAGAAATATCTATAATCTCTTAATACATTTACAATAAAATGTTTTACAATGCATTAAATTCTTCCATACAATCAATAAATAAAGTCAACATGTCTTACATAATCTAAGAATTCAACTATGTCGGCTGGAAATCTGAATTCTTCCTCAACTGTAAAATAATGACGCTCGATCAATACAGTGTTCAACTCCTCGATCTTCATTATAAAGCTCGGTCACCACAAAAATTATTTCCTCAGCAATTAACTGATGTTCGGTCAACACTGATTTTACTCAACATATACTAGCTCGGTCTACACTAACATCACTCGGCTTAAACTAGATTTCTTCACTTTTGCTTGGTTAAGCCTACTAGTTTAGTCTTCATTCTTACTTAAATAAACAATATATTGACTTATCATTGTGCCACATAATCAAGTACACATTGAAGTATCAAGATAACTCAACCTTTCCTTAGGTGCTATTGTTACCAACCTTTCCTATCCCCTTCTCAACAATCAAATAGATATAGTACTTTCTTAGATAGCAATAGTCTTACCAATTAAGGTTTGACATCAATGACAATGCAACAACTACTTCAATTGCAGTTTCCAACAATATGTATATGTATATACTCAAAGGACATAGGCATTCATGATTCTTTTGTGAGTTTGATAATTATCTATTTTAAAACTAAATGCATGGTTGTATTATTTGAGCTATCTTTGATTGTACTATATGAGTTGGAATTGAGAACTTAAAATGTTTATACTAGTGTGGAAAATTTGTTGTTTTATATTTCATAATTATACTTGATCATCATGATGTCAATTGTCAACAATTGTAGTACATATGTTAATCTACACAATGTCATTACCCCTATCAAATTTACATCGTTAGGCTTCCTCAAGCTAGGTTGGTTATCTTCAATGTCAAGAAAGATTCTCGAGAATCATAACTACTTTTTGGTAGGGTGTAAATGTACTCCTACAATATTCTCACCCTAAATGTATTTGTGTGAACAACTGACTGGAGTTCTTGTCAAGAAGGTCTTCACATTTGGTACTTTATGGTTCATTGTAATTGACTCAATGGTCTCTTCTTAAGGTATTTGCACACTCATGTTATTCAATTCATTGGCTCTTGTACTATTCTTTATGTCAAATGTGATTTGAATTATCTTGTTTTTTCTATATCTTCTTGGTATATATTGATGTGTTTTGACAAGTTAGTCAAAATCTCTTCATAGTTTTTTAACTATTGTTTTCAACACGTTTGGCAAAATTATTATTGATTATGATGTATTATGTTTTGTATGTGATAACTATTTGATTTAATCTAAATGCATATTTATTTTTGACTTGTGACTTGCTATGTGACTTTTCATCTTTTTTGGTATTCTAATCCTATGTGGCATGGTAGACCCTTGTGTGTGTGTGTGTCTATATATATATATATATATATATATATATATATATATATATATATATATATATATATATATATATATATATATATATATATATATATATATATATATATATATATATATATATATATATATATATATATATATATATATATATATATATATATATATATATATATTTATTTATTTATTTATTTATTTATTTATTTATTTATTTATTTATTTATTTATTTATTTATTTATTTATAATGCATATTTATTTTTGACTTGTGACTTGCTATGTGACTTTTCATCTTTTTGGTATTCTAATCCTATGTGGCATGGTAGACCCTTGTGTGTGTGTATGTGTGTAGAGAGAGAGAGAGAGAGAGAGAGAGAGAGAGAGATAATGTTTGTAAACTCAATTTTTTTACCATGATCAAGTATTTTTAATTCAACTATCAATATAAAAACAAATCTTCATTTTAAATTATATTCTCATAATCATTTGCTTAATATTTCAAAGGATTTTACAAGTTGTACAATCACTTCTATTTCTTTTACATTAAGAACAATTAATATTCCATTAAAATAATTATTGTAACTTTCATTGTTTAATATGTAGAATATTACGATAAATAATGTGATTACCAAGTGCATTTCAAGAGTTTTTTTTTCCTAAAGAAAAATTGATAATAATCTCATCTAATGTGTGTTACTGTTGTTAACAATTTAGAATTGATATATTATCAATCTCATCTAACCCTTATCGGTGTGTTTACTCTATTCTCAAAGGATTCCACAATCTTAACTGACTATTCTACAAAACATTTTATAATCAAATATTATCAAAATTGCATACTTTTTATGCTACTTAGATTTGTTTATAATTTAGTAATGTAAAGAAATATTGTATAAATCTAGATTTCTTAGATCTTTTACTTGTACATATTGTAGACAAATAAGAATGTCTCATGCCTGCAAGCAACAATTTCACTAACATTCCTCTTAAATTATTAAATAATCTTTATTATTTAATTAATTGTGTCATTCTACCATATTCTAAAGTTAAAATCATCATTTCTCCCTAATTCCATAATTAAGTGATTTTAATTAATTATTTTAATTATTAAACATCTAAACAATTATTTCATCAATTATTCATCTATAATATAATTAAATATTAAATGATATTTAATTATACCCTATCTTGTTATAATTAATTAAATAAGAGGGAATATTATTTAATTAATATTCGCTCTTTCTAATTATTGTATTTATGTAATAATTTAATCAAAATCCTCTCATAAATTAAATAAATAATATTTATTTAATTAAATTAATTTTTCTTCTCTCATAAATAAATATTAATAATTTATTTATCAATTATCACATGTACAAGTAAATTTATTTATTTATTTATTTAATCATGGTTTATTCATCCAAAACTAACTCATATTGACTTTCAATTCACTCCACACTCCTAAATATTCAATCCACATTGTTAATTCCTCCCTCACCAATAAGTTAAAGTCTTCAATCAATCCAGTCTTCTAATCTGTGCAATCAGTTGACTCCTCCATGCAACCAGTTGACTCCTCCATGCAATCAGTTAACTCACTAGACTATTCTATTATCTTACCAGTCCATTCATGTCATCTCTCCAATCTATTTTTTGACAGATCAATCAATCCCCCAATCAAGGTCGTCAAGCAGAGTTGAACTCCCACTCATTTTGAGTTCAACTCCGCAATCACAGTCAATCAGCTCTTCAATCATGGATTCTTGGTTGAAATCCCTAAAATCTTATAAATAGAGATCTTTTTTCTCATATTTTAAAAAACCACAATTGCTTTGAATTCTTATGTTGGCATAATCTTGAGCTCAATTATGAGAGCCCACATTGCATGAGAAGAAGAGCACCAAGGAAAGATTTCATATGATTTGGATATTCATGTTCTTAAATTAATTTCATTGTGTATGATGTTTATGCTTATTGTTTATCATGCATTGTTTCTTGATGATTGGGAATACTAATTGCACTATTAAATCTCTTTGTGGTTGAGACCGCTTATGTTATTGCAAGTTTTCTATTGATTCCTATTACCTAATTACAAAATGGTGAACCCGATGTGAAATTTGGTCATATATTTCAAATTGCTTGAAAAAAATTTATGATTTTTTTTTTTGCAGATTTACACTAATATAAGGAGACTATAGTCCAAAATTTAGAATTTTCAGATTTTTTTTTAAAATTTTATTATATTTCATAAAAAATCTATTATGGACTTGTAAAATAGTGTATTTCTTTGAAAATTTTGCATTGTTGGAAAGGTCTTGAAATTTTAAAGGGTGTCTATTTTCTATGATTTTAATTTTCTTGATAAATATTTGAAAAAAAAATAGATCTATTAAAACTGGTATGTTCTCATAAAATGGGTCCCTAGGGCACAAAATAATGAATTATGCTTTGAAAAAAAATTTGCAGGTTTTTTTGACATAAGGAAGATACACTCCAAATTTTAGAGTTTTCTTATTTTTTTCAATTTTTATGATTTCATAAAAATATTACTTTTGGACACAAATCAGCATTTCTTTTTTAAAAAGTTACATTTTGGAAAGGTCTTAAAATTATACAAGGGGTTTATTCTTTGTTTCAAAACTACAAAATTGTATTTTCTTCTATTTTATCTAAAAATCTTATTCTCTATTATAAAATAGCATATTTTCATTGTTGAAAATATGTACTTGATGTAACACACTTGGCCATGAAAACACAAAAAAGTCAAGATTCAGGAACCCATTGAGCAGAGAAGAAGAGAAAGAGAAATAAAACAAAACAAGATACGACTAAGATACAATGAATCAACACTTTGGAGGTAGAAATCAGAGAAATTATTAACACCTATGTGGACAAGGTATGGAGAATTTCTATAAAAAATAATTGTCACGACATTAACCTTATTTCTATTAGAGAATTCCATTACTAGTTGCTAGGTTTTTTTCGGTACTAACTTTTCATTTTAGCATATCGCTTGGAAGCAGGTTTTAATCTTGTTATTCCAAAATCAATTCATCTTTCATTTTTTTGCTTCAAAATGAACAATGCATGCTCAAGCATCACAAAATCATACTTTGTTTTAATGCTTAAAATTGACGTGTGGTTAAAAATTGAACAAGGCAAAGAACATTTAAGATTGGTGCAATAAAATTAAAAAAGGAAAAATACATTTGGACTTTGGTGCATCTAAAATTGGGCAAAAAAATCTCATTTTGTTTGGGCTTAAAATTGAACTCATGTGCTTGTATGGGTGATAGCTCAATTCACATTTGACTATTAGTGCTTAATATGATTAACCTGATGTTTGGAGTTCTTGGTGTGCTTGCACAATCTATTAGATTAGCAACCATTTTTATTTTGGAGAGACTTGTCTAAAGGGTTTTATTAACCCATTACAAAGGACAACCTCAAATCGGTAAATCCTTCTTGTTTGTATATAAATAAGATTCTAAGAAAACTCTAGTCTTATCTCCTCAAGCTTAGATGAGGTGTGTTAATGATAGCCTGGACTGGGGGAGCAATCCCTAGATAGCCAACATGATCAACTAGGCTCTTAAGTGAGTCATGCATGTAGAGACTAATTGGGGAGACTTCATAGAACTTACTACAACCTATTAATTAGAGGTCACCTGGTTTACCTCTGAACATTTATCTTCTTATAGTGCAAGGGGAGACTAAAAAATAATCTCCCCCCAATATTCCCATCATATATGTCTTAGAGATATTGTGTTACGAAAGAGATCTTTGTTAACATAGAAACAATACCCAAAAAAAGCTTTATCGTGCAAGCACGTTCAAGGGATTTTTAGCTCTAGTTATATGGAACTTATGTTGTGTGAGTCGATGGACACCCAAGAAATAGGCCTATAATATTTTAGGTGAAGCCAAATTTACCCTTAAATTAAACTCATTGTATACTGCTTCTATTGTGATTGGCTTCGTGAAAACTTGCAGCTTGAAAAAGTGGTTGAACATATACATCTATCATTTCTTTTGAGTCATTGGTCCTACAAAAAATTTCCTACAACATTGGTCCTACATGTTATTGGTCCTACAACATTTGTCCCACAATATTTGTCCTACAACATTTATCTTAAAAGATTTTCCCTACAACAATTGGTCCTCCAACATATGTCCTACAAGATTTGTCCTACAATAATTGGTCCTACAACATCCCACAAACATTACCTCTTGGTTCCTTGTGATCGGGATATTAGTAGTTCATATCTTACACCTTTCTTTTTTGCATAGTCATCATTTTAGTCCAAAAATCAAAAAAATATCACAAACATAGCTTGCATATCTTAGGATTAAAGTATTGCATTTCCTAGAGTCATTTTTCAAATTAGAGGGTGCATTTTCCTAGGAAATTCCTATAGTGGCCTTGCATTTTATCTTGACATCATCAACACTATCTTTATCTACTGGTCTCAACATAGAAACCTTATCATGTTGGTCAATATTTATCTTAGACAGACACTATTTCTATAATTTATCACTTTTGTCCTACCTTTTTGTGTCAAGACAGTCCTCATTATCATTTGGTTATTTCCTTACATGTTTCACCTTCAAAGTTTCTAGAATATCTCTTAGGGTAAAGTACTTCCACCTTAGATGTCATATTTAATTATTCTTTCCTAGTTGGCATTAGCATCCCAAAATCCATTCTTAGTCCAAAATCCAAAAAAATAGTTTCTCTTATTTTTATTTTCCTTATTTTCTTTACATTTCCAAAATAAAAAAGCCCAATAAAATTAGAGTCCTAATCCAAATTCCCCAGTTGTCTTGCATATGCCTTAGTCTTATATTTGTATTCTAGCACATTTCATTCACATGATCCATGAACCACCCCAATCAAGGACCACCCTTACTAGGGGAAACTCAACAACACCCTAAAGTGCCTCAACCATGTTTCCCTTCCAATTTAGAGAAACCCCAAATCATTCAAGGGACACCTCTAATAAATCTTGAGTATTCAATGATTATGATCCTCCTCCAACAATTGATGACAAATAGGTCTAAGAATTCCCATCCTATGGCACCACCTCTGCATGTCCCAACACTCTAACAAGTCTCAATACCTCATCATAATCCAACACCCCAACATATGTCAATACCCCAGCATAATATCATACCTCAACAAAATATAGCATACCAGTACATCCCAGTACCTCAGCATAATCTAGCACCCCAACATAATTTTTTATCGTAGAATAATCCATCATCTTAGTATATTCCAATACCTTAACAAAATCTAGTGCCTCGACATGATCCAGCATCTCATTCCATCTCATTACCTCAACATGCCCTAGTATCTCATCATGTTCCACCACCATACACCTATAGCATCCAAAAATAGTAGAGTCTCATTTGTTGACCCTAACATGCTTCCTACTATGCCAACACCCATTGATCTACTTGCTCATTAGTTACAAACCCTTCAGCAGTAGTTCATTCATCTGCAAACAAGGAATTCTAAAAGGTCTTACACCATAGTTAACCTTATTCCTTATCCTTTTGATAGGACACAACATATACCAGCTTTTCCAACCAACTTTTTTATGCCTAAGTTCCATGCGTATAAGGAAAAGGATGATCCCCGTGATCACATAAGGGAGTTTTTTAGAGCTTTCATGGAAGTCACTCACGTGATACATATCTTATGAGACTCTTTCCACACACTCTTAGTGGGATGTCTATGGATCGGTTCTCCAAAATCCCTCCTGGGATAAAGACATGGAATGAACTAGTAGAAAAATTCATATCACACTATTCACACAATATTGTCATGGAAGTATCATTGATGGACTTGTATACCACAAAGAAAAATAATAGAGAGAGAGAGAGATATTTGCCTCTTTCCTACAATGTTGGAGAAATGTTACCTCTAAGGTATCTATCCATCTACCCATAAAAGAAAAGATTCATATTATCATTGAAAACTATTTGCTAGACCTAATGTGTGCACTTAACACAACGCATTGAGACTTTTGAAGTAATGGCTAAATAAGGACTAAAAGAAAAAATATCCTTCACTTTGAAAGGAATACTTAAGAAAGAGACCAGTAACCCAGTGCCTTATGATAAATCAAAATACTAGTCCACAAAATAAAATGTTTCAAATGATGGCATTGTAGATGCTAAACTGACCCAACATATCCTACAAGTACACACACCAACACCTATCTAATATACTCAACTAGCACCTATCCAAAAAAAAAACCAGCACCAATTATTCACAATGTTAACAACACTTTTCCTAGATAAAGTCCCAAACAAACAATGTAATTACCCAACAACAAAGTTATGCAAGAAGGAACACCCCTCCATGATGAGAATTTACACCTCTTGAGATGATCCTGAAGAAATTGATACAGTCTCATTTAGTCACTTTACCTAAGATAAGACATTATGAGGATCTTGAAAAAGCAACATGGTGGGATTACAATGGTTACTGTAACTATCACAAAACTAAGGAACACAAAATAGGTGGTTGCATGCAACTAAAGCACAATATCCAAGATTTCATCGACTATATGAAATTGAAGTTGTCAAAAATTCTAGAACCACCAACCAAGACCATAAAATATTCCAAAATCCATTTATGGATCATGGAAAATACAAGGCCTCCACAATCAAATAAGATAATAAGGCTAACCTTTCATATACGAAAGAAAACCCCAATTTGACAATTAATACCATCACTATCAAAATTCTAGACAATGATTATATTGCTAATAATAAAGAGTGTCCCAATAATTCACCTAATGAGGAATTGGGTATATTTCAAGACACCATTCCCAAACATGAAAAAAATAATATACCTATGTCTAGAAATGTCCCACAAGAAATATCCATATCTCCCAGCATTTCTTCCTCCATACTATCTCCACCTAGCAATACATCCAATAATGAAACATTTCCAATTGTCCCATAAGGGTTGTCCATGATATAAGTCCCAATTCATCCATTCTTTAAATCTAGTCTTGTCTACAAATTAGAATTCTTTGATTCAATTCCACCATATACTCCACTCCCAAGAAAAGATACTCCATTGAGTCCCAATAAAATTCCTTCCACATCAAGATCGAGCATCAATTCCTTTCAAGAATCCACCATGTATATACAAACTGATATCCCATATCAAGAGGATGATCCAACGTATAAACAAAAATTTCCTAAAATTGGTCAAGATAAAGATACCAAGAATGTCCAATTAGTTGGCCAAGATCCCATATTTCCAAAATCTCATGATGACCCCATTATCCTTTTTTTTCTTGTCCAACATGATCCCCTTCCATCCCAAGATAAAATCATTCCTTTGAGTCCCATTCATAATCCACTCCCTAAGAGAGACCATGATGTCCCTTATACTCCATCAAATGATCCTCTTCCATGTCAAGATCAAAGTAATCATCCATGTCCACCACAAGATCCCATCATCCCTTCATATTCATTTCATAATCCTCCCTTTCCACCACAAGATACAATCATCCATCCATCTCCATGTCATAATCCTCCCTATCCACCATAAGATCACATCATCCCTCCATTTCCATGTCATAATCTCCCAAGTCCATCTCAAGATCCCATCAACTCTATCCACGTTAATAATGAGCCTATTACATATCAACTTGGTTCATCCACTTTCATTTAGTCTATTCTACTTCATAGTCCTATTATTCCATATGTGCCTCCTCCACCTTAGAATGGACTCACATCTTGCCGTTTCAAAAATAATCAGTATCCAATTTCTAAGAGGATTTGTCATAAAATACATTATCAAGGAAAGAGTTTAGGCCTCAATGAAAAAGTTATATTAGAACCCCTTGATATCAAATAAAATCCATATTATCAAGGCCTTTGCTATATAGCTCACCATCAAGATGTTGGTATCCCCTCTAAATCCAACATTCCCCCATATAAGCCCAAGCATACACATTCCCCATCACCTCATCCATCCATTTTGAGTATTTACATCCCAAAATCAAAATCTTTTTCCCTTCCATCCATCTTAGGTCCATATATTCCTCCATCCACTAGTTCACAATCCACAAGTACCCTTTCCCACATGCATGTCAGAAAAGGCACACATCTTTGAGAACCATTTGCTCATCCAAAAAGATTCCATACAATGCTTATCCACCCATGAATACCAATCCCCTTGCAAGTAATTTGGATGCCAAGCATAAAATCCATAATTCAAGAAATCCACATGCAATCAAGGATCAACATGTCCTATGTAATCGACATGCAAAAATAAAACAAAATATAATCCAAAACAAAAAAAACAAAAAAAAAAGTGTAAAAGACCACAAAGGCTAATAAAGAAAAAAGAAAAATCAAAAGCTATATGGGTTCCTAAATCCCTTATGCAAACAATGCATTCTAAGGAGCCAGAATGAAAAATTAAAAACCATGTGGATTTCCAAGTAGCTCCTCAAAGCACAATATCCCAAAGAAAAATCAAAATTGGCATCTGAGCTTGCTATTCCAAAAGCTCCTATCAATCTTCCATATAAATGTATTCCATCTTCCAAATATATTTTGGGTCCCTATATCCCAATATCCACTACGTTAGATAGTCCATCACCTCCTCCATCTATTTTGGGTCCTTGTGTCCCAAAATCCATGTCCACTACTCTATCTAAATCCCAAAATCCGAAATCCATTTTCTTTCCATCACTCCACCGCCCCTCAAGGTGTGTGCCTACATTGATCTTGCCAACATTTCCATCCACCTATACACAAGTCTTCCAACACCCCATTCATTATCCAATACCTATTTTCCATCCTTACATCTCACTTATCCAATCCCATGCATAAACTCTTACCCTAGTCCATTTTATCATCCATTTCTTCCCCTTTTTTCCATCACCCTATCAACATCTTTGAGTATACTTTTAACAGCCATGGTCCATTATAGCATGCCCTTCGGAGATACTATCCAAAGAACAAGATGCTTGAATCCTTCCTTCATGTCATTTCCTATGTCCATTATCTTCCAAAAATGTCAAAATAATAATTAAAAAAAATAGTTACCTTGGTGAAACCTGGCAAACAAGCTCCTTGTGTGAAACAAAAAAATAGAAAACAAGAGAAATAATTCATTATATGGTGAAAACCACTTCTTGTGGTGCCTTGGGAAAGTATCATGATGAAAACATATAAAATAGGTATCATGTGTAATCCATTACCCTCTACACTTGGGGGAAAGTTTCATTCATGCAATCCTACCTATCACATCCTTTGTAGTCCTACATCCATCCATATCCCCTTTTTCCATCTTTCATCTTGAAAAGGCTTCATAAATCCTTTCTACTTAATTTTATTCACACCCTACGATAATTCTTTGTCTTATCCATCCCTTAGCTTCGTCATCCATTGTCATGTTTCATATTGCCTAATCCCAAATCCTTTTCTTGGTCTTGAGAAAAATTAAGGACATTAAAAAAAATGAACATATTTTAAAAAGTATCTTGACATGTCCATTCCCATAGATCCCATGTCATGCAAGCATCATTTCATTGCCTACATGGCCACATATCTTGTCCCTTAGCTTGGGTAAACATGTTATCCCATTGTGAGATAGTCCTTGCATGCAAATCAACTCTAATTTTGTTTTTCACCTATCCATTGCCATTCCATTAGCTCATTCATCCATTCATAACATTTCATACCTTGCTATACACTAGGTCAAATAAATACAATCATGTTTGAGAATAAATCATGACTTATGCCTTTCACCTCATTCAGTGATTTAAAATGTCCTAAAAAAAACAAATAAAAACATAGCAAAAATATCTGAAAAAATTACCAAAAACATCACAAAAACATTCTGAGAAAACAACAAAAACATTGCAAAAGACCTTCAAATGATTGAAAAACATTACAAAACATAAAACATTCATTTAGGGTGACCATGTTTGGGGTGTCTGTGATAAGGGCCTTCACTTATGTGATACGATGCACATACCTCGACTCCAAATATATGAACTCTATGGTAGACCAGAAAAAATGCAAAAGTCCTAAAAAATTGTCCAAGACGACCAAACAAATCAAAAAAAATAACAAAAGACCTGCAATAAATCTCCTTTGTATATAAAACCAATTCTTTCACATTTCAAAATAGGCATTGAATGATGACATATAGCACATATGATCTTCAATGGAACCAAGTCAAAACTATTCAACAAGTCCTCAGCTACACTACCCAAACTGTCTTATATATCAATCAGTCCCACAACAAAGCATTTTGTCAAAAATCATGTTGTCTTAGACAAGGGAAGTAATGCTTGAAATCAGACCAGAGTAGTCTTAAATGAGGTACCTTTTTCTTGGAGTCAGATAACATCAGTAATATGTCAAAATTCAATGTCCAAACTACTGCAAAAACACAGACACATAATCAGTACAACTACAACTTATTGAGTTAAGTTAGCCTTATTATGTCTTGATTTTTACAATTCATGTTCTTACGCATCTCTAGGATGCCCACAAGTAATTTAGAGATGTCATGATGGTTCATGGCTTATTTTTATTTGTCTTTTGTTTGTGGAATGTGTGTCATGAAATCTTAAAAGAGAAATCTAGGTGTTTTTAATAAGATCCTTCACATCCATATACAAATATCCAATTGTAGCATTACAATTGGTACTTTGGTTGTGATATGTCGCACATACCTTGACTCTTAATGCTCAACCTAGATGGATTGGCCCACATTCCTTGTCTACTCAACGTGTCTATTTTAATGCAAGAGGATAATCATACCTAGATCATTCATATCTTGGTAAGATGGTATCCACCTTTGTTATAATAAAGTGGCTCAATGATGATAAATAAATAGCTCAATTCAGTTGGAAATCAAAACCATGGTTATTAAAAAATTAAGATCTCTATTTACTATAATCTAAGGGTTTCAATCAAGCATTCATTCACATTATATTAGTCAATTCTGACATTCTATCAAATCAGTCAAATCTCTTCTATCACTCACTCAATCTATTTGTCAAAATGGTCAAATCAATTTTTAAATCAGTCAAATCAATTGGTCAGTCATTCCATCATCATTTGTCTTATATAGGATATGTCTTTTCTAAAAATAAACATTCTCATTTGTGTTAAACAAGATATATCTTTCCTGAAACCACACATCATCATTTATCTTATACAGGATGTATCTTTCTTGAAACCATACGTTGTCATTTTTCTTATACAAGGTAGGTCTTCCCTGAAACTAGACATTGTCACTAGTCTTATATAGAATTAATCCTTCCTGAAACCAAATATGATTCTTATCAACAATCTCTATATCCAATGTCAATCAAACACTTGTCATAGCCTACCAACAGTCTTCACTTCTTACTAATTATTCTTTTCTTACATCATTTAATCTAAATCTTCTTTCAAGAGATCATTCATGTCTTTCTAGCACAAATAATCTCTCAAGGGGGCATCATTTACCTTGGTGTCACATTGTTCTCACTGAGGCATAATTTTTATTATTCTATGAAACAATGCCTAATAAGCATTTTATCAGAGAAGGGCAAAATGTAGACACCTAAAACTGTCTCATGCTTGCAAGCAACAATTTCACTAACATTCCTCTTAAATTATTAAACAATCTTTATTATTTAATTAATTGTGTCATTCTACCATATTCTAAACTCAAAATCACCATTTCTCCCTACTTCCATAATTAAGTGATTTTAATTAATTTCTTAATTATTAAATGTCTAAATAATTGTTTTATCAATTATTCATCTATTATATAACTAACTATTAAATGATATTTAAGTATACCCTATCTCATTATAATTAATTAAATAAAGCATATTATTTAATTAATATTTTATCTTTCTAATTATTGCATTTATGTAATAATTTAATCATGTTCCTCTCATAAATTAAATAAATAATATTTATTTAATTAAATTAGTTATTCTTCCCTCGTAAATAGATATTAATTATTTATTTATCAATTGTCACATTGCAAGTAAATAATTCTTTTATTTATTTAATCATGATTTATTCCTCCAAAGTTAACTCATATTGACTTTCAGTTCATTCCACAATTCCATCTTTTAATTATTAAATCCACATTTGTAATTCCTCCCTCAGCAATCAATTAAAGTCTTCTATAAATTCATTATTCTAATCTATGAAATCAATTGACTCCTCCATGCAACCAGTTGACTCCTCCATACAATCAATTAACTCACTAGTCTATTATGTTATCTCACCAGTCCATTCAAGTCATCTCTCCAATCTATTTCTTGACAAATTAATCAATCCCCCAATCAAGGCAGTCAAGCAGAGTTGAACTCTCACTCACTCTAAGTTCAACTCCTCAATCATAGTCACTCATCCCTTCAATCATAGATTCTTGGTTGAACCCCTAAAATATTATAAATAGAGTTTTTTTCTCATATTTTAAAAAAATCACAATTGCTTTAAATTCTTATGTTGGCATAATACTGAGCTCAATTCTGGGAGCCCACATTCCATGAGAAGGAGAACGCAAAGGAAGAGTTTCATATGGTTTATATATTCATGTTCTTAAATTGGTTTCGTTATGTATTATGTAAATATGCTTATTGTTTATCTTGCATTCTTTCTTAATGATTGAGAATACTAATTACACTAATAAATCTCTTTGTGGTTGAGATCTCTTATGTCATTGCAAGTTTTCTATTGATCCCTATTACATTATTACACATATATAAAGTTTGAAAATTATTCTACTTAAAAGATTTTCATCTATAAAATCAAAAAAGTTAACACTAAAAGAATTAGTGACAAACTAAACAAAATTCAAATTTGTACTTGTACGTAGGGAAAAGGATGCAAGGGATAGATCCAATTTACTAATGCACAACTTGAAAGGAAAGTGACCCAATACACTCAAGAAGGACTCAAACGCTAAATAGGTGCAATAAACCTTTGTTTTAGATGTATAAGGGGAAATAAATAGGTGTAAATTGAAAAAAGTATGCAAGATAGAGGGAAAAATAAGAAAATATAAACAAATTAGGAAATACAAGCTGACAGAGAACAACAGAGAACCAGAAATTACTTGAAATGTAAACTATGCAACAAAACTCGCATGTGGTACAAATCTAAGCTGAAAATGTCAGGTAAAAAATGCTCCAAGAGACTTTTACCCAAGTAAAAATTGATCCAAACATCTTGTTCCCTCTACTTCAAGTTGAAACTTGTAGGGTAGCTCTGACAATTTCATACCTTTTTGTAAAATTTTAATAGTTACACCACATGTTCCAACACACATAAAAATGAATAAAAGGTAGTGGAAAGGGTTTTTCCTTGGTCAAACTCTTGTTTAGGAATCAACCTTAAAATTGAATTGAAATTGCATAAAAGAATATAAATGTAAAGGTAAATATTTGATCTACCTTGATTATACCTTCATGAATGGATATAGAAATCACTCATACTCATGAAGATAGTTGATTGTTTTTTGAATTGTAACTATTGACCTTGAAATGTAGAAAGGAATCAAGGATGCCCTCACAAATGCATAGATCTATAAATGCCACTCCTAGATCTTGAATGTCTTTATGCTTGATAATCACTTTGTATGGAAGAAGAATGCAAAGGATGGACAAAAGGATCTTCTATCTTGATTGAGAACTCTTCTACTTGGCCACCATGGGAGAGAAGCTTGCTTCAATGGACAAGATTTCCTTCAAATTGTCTTGGATGCTTGAATAAATGCAAGATCTGGATGCTTTCCTTCAAATCTTGAATTCACCTTGAATGGTTCATTGCTTGATTGCATGAAAAAGGATCTTAGTCTCTTGATAATAGATGGATGCTAAAATGAGGAGAGATAGTGTGTTTATATACCTCTCAAACATCTCAAGATTCAAAATTAAGCCAGGCCAACCATGAGATAGATTTTCCCACCAAAACATCAACACAAACCCCCGATTCAAATTTGAGCCAAAATATGTGGGTACATTAAGTTCCAAACATTATGTACCTAAAAAAATGTGATGATATTGGAATTGAGTGTTGATATGATGAGGTAGATACAAGAAAAGAAGAATTGGGTTGCTAGGATCAAGCATAACAAACATTAAATCTTATAATCACCAAAATGGGGCCTAATAGAGCATCTAATTATGGGTGTTGACTTTATAGGGAAATACAGTACTCAATATTAACTTTTGTATACAAAAAATTTAAAGCATCCCTTTAATCATAAAAAGACCTTTGAAAATTCCCCCTTCTAAACTTTGATGTAGCGGCATCCAAGGTTGAGGCAAAGGAAATCCTGATCCTCGGTGAAACTGCATGGGTGTTTGTATTTTGGTCGGTGTTACTTGGTTGCAGCCTTGACCGATGGCCTCGGTCATTGAAGGAAGCTCGGTCACTAAAGGAACTCGGTAGTCTCTAGTGGTCGATGAAAGTGTTACTTGGTCATGCCTACAGTGCTCGGTCGACACAGGTGCTCGGTGATGCCTGGCATGCTCGGTTATTTCACTATTGCTCGGTAGTTCTGGTTTACTGACTGGAGTTATGTGCAATTTTTTGGGCCGACTTGGTGCATTTATTGTTGGTAGCTATTTTTATAGGCCGACATGTTGTATTAAATGTTTGTAAGGCTATTTTGATGCCAACTTGTAATGCATTTAGTAATTGTTAGGGGAGTTAAGGGTTTCATCCAGCCGACCTGTGCCTGATGATTAGTATTTATAGGATGTTTGGCTAGATGTTTGGGGGACAACTAAGAGATGGATGATAACATAAGCCTAAAAGCTAGAGTTGGCAAAGTTGTGGAAAAGATCTTGCATGATCTTGAATATCAGATTGATTTCTAATAGTTGTTTGTAGCAGAGCTAGTGGTTTGCACACTTGGAGACAAGGAGATTGCTTGGAGGCTTGTGAGCTCAAGTTTAGATCTGCCTTAGGGTTTCCATTAGCTTCCGATTGTCTTCAGAGCTAAACTAGCTGAGATTGTATTAGATCTATTTAGATCTTGTATAATTTTTTCTGATTGTAATTGGCCCTAACTCAGAAGGCCTTACAGGCGGGCATGTTAATGAAAAGCAGAGTTAGACAATTACTTTTTTGTTGTGTTGTTGAGTATTCCACTATTTTGTTTTGATTTGCTACAAGGTTTGGACTGTCCTTAATTGGATCCACCATCCTTGACTGCATCAACTTTGTAGAGTTTGAAGTATCCTATCTATTTGTTGGCATGCCCCTGACTGTTCCAGACTTTATTTTCTATGTTATGTTATGTTATGTTAGATTTCTTTGAGTTCGAACTCTGATTGTGTTCTTTTGAACTTTGTTAATTAGATTAAATATGTTATCTCTATTATTCTGCCAGACATTCAAGGGAATTATGTTTATTTTTGTCGCTTTATGAGTCCTATTCTGATGACAGAATTGGATTAGACCAAATTTTGAACATTGGTTTGATTATGTAATAAGGACAAACTATACGGTTAGTTAATTGTCTGATTATTGATTCATTGTTTTGGAATCCTTAATAATATGTTAGACGTATTTAGAAATGGTTACATTATTATTGTTAACTGTATCTTGATGTGTATAGACAGTATTTAGAGTTCTATTGTTATTTAATGTTAATCATATTCTGAATTCAAGATAAATGAATTTGAAATATATGTATTTTTATACATATAACTATGAGTGTATGTTTTAGTGATAACGTGGTATTTCATTTACTAAAACTATGTGAATTAACTAAGTTAGTATATCCTATGGTGTATGTTAGTAGGAGGTTAGTGTGTTTTAGTGTTAGTTAATTGACATTGGAATGCGCTGTCATCTTAGATGTTAAGTTAGTAAATGACTTATGTTATTGGCAAAGACATGTTTTAAATTTATCCCTAAGTCTTTTATTATATTCTGGCTTGAAACATGACTTACGGCAGGGTTTTAATGCACTTGCTTTTGCATTGAGGTGTTAGTGGGTTTAAGCTATTTTTCAGGTTGTGGAATGGTACTATTTTGGACATTTGGCAGGAAGTGGGTTTGCATTCACTGCAAGAGATAAGCTTGCATTGAATGAACTTGTTGAAGGAAATTCATTGTTATGTTTTATGACCGCCATTTGCTCTGGTTAAGGAATTGCAGTTTGTTTATGATTCCATTCTTTTACCATGTTAAGCTGCGGCATTTTGGGTGAACTGTTGGTTATGGAACCATGTTACTGTTGTATTCTTCATGATAAGTGGCATGGAATGAAAGGGGTTTTCACGACAAAGATAAACCTTTCTGCTCATGTTTATTTAGGAAGTTGGGTGTTGTTACTGTTAACTCTGCATTTTTGGGTTCTCTTGCACGGCATTTTTGGTAATCTGTGATAAGGGATCTTCGAGGTTGAGTTTGGGATTCATTGTGAAGTTCACCAGGCAGGAGCTAGCACTAGCATTCCGGTTTTGGATATCTTCTCCATACGAATACCAGGCAGGGGCATCTCTTACCTTATTCTCTATTTCCATTTCTTGTTCTGCAATGAAAATTAAGGGAATGTTGGTTAACACTGTTTGCTAGTTGATGTGTGTGAGGCTTTGTGTTAGTTTATTTTGTGAGTTCGGTTATATGAATTGATTCTTTTCTTTTCAGATAGTTTAAGAAGTTAGTTTAGTTAAACAATACTGTGTTTTATTGGAGAAACTTGGTAACAAACGACTGTTTGGAAGTGTTTGTTTTTCAGTTTTTAGTGTGGTATTTGGCACTTGTTTTTAATATGCTGTGTTCGAGCATAATGTAATAAAGGGTTTTTCTCTGTTCTGAGTATGAAGTTGGCAAAGTTTGAGTTAAGTCTGTGTCAATCTGTGGAATATAGATATGTAGATGTTATGTGGTTATTTTCTTGTGTGTTAGGGTGTCGATGTTTACTGGCTTTGGACAGTGTTAAGGGAGTAGGTCGGGTTTGTTAATCAACATATCAATACCGTAATGGAACCAGCATGAGTTTTCTTGTTAAAAATTTATTTTGATCTCCTCGCATTGTTCCTGTTGTTAGAAACTCTATAGCATCATAATACAATCAGTTTGTATGGACTTGGTTATAAGGTGAGTCAGGATTTTTACCACAGTCATCTACCGAGTTTGGTATCGATGTTCTTTTAGAGCTGAAATGTGGGATTTGGGTTTGGTGGTATTCATAATGTCATCTGTTATCAGTCGTATTTTGTGTTACACTTGCAACATAAGTATGGATTAAAGTATTTCTTTTGGGCGAACTCCTTTGGTTATCTGGTGTCATTTTTTTTTTGTCAAAAGGTTGTTTGTCACTGTATGTATCAGTTAATAAAGGAATGTGGATGTCTTGTTTATGTCAAACTTGATTATGAGTTTTATGATCATCAGTAAATAACACCAGTGTGTATTACAGTTGTTACGACATTAGGAAATGTTAAGGGATTTATAGGAAAGACAATTCCTATCTTGTACAGACAGTAAGGAAAAGCACTTTGGTAATTTGTTTAAAGGTAGAAGTCGGTTATTATTATTATAGTGTCATTATTTTATATATTCAGCAGATTTAGTAATGTATTAAGGTCGATTTAATTTTGTGACAGAACTAAGACAATTTGAGTGGTTTTTTTATTGCATATTCTTGGACCTTAACTATTAATTACAGTTTATGCAATTAGATATATAATAGATGATATAATTGTCATTCTAAACTATTAATTACAAGTTTATATGATTATTCAAATGTATATATATACCTGCTGGGATATGTATATGTATACACAAGTCGTGGTGTATACATGTACATACGCCAACATGTATATAATAGATGCTATGACTGTCAATCTGAACTATTAATTACAAGCTTATATAATTATGTATTCATATATATATATATACCTGCTGGGATATGTATATGTATACACAAGCCATGGTGTATACATGTACATATGCCAACATGTATATAAATGGTATAAACTTGTAATTAATAGAGCATGGTGTATGGCCATTTAGTTTAATATTTCGGTTATGGTAAACTAGTATGATTGTTAAAAGTGATGGGTGTTGTGTTGATCTAGTTGTTGTATGATTATGTTAGTTCTTTTCTATTCAATGGAAATATGGATTTGATATGGATATTTTATTGTACAGTTACAGTTTTAATGATGAGTTAATATGGAGATTATTTTGATTGGATTTGTGATGGAGAAAGAGTTGTGATCTTTTCATCTTACGTGAAACATCATGTTTATGAATATATGTTAAGGAATATGGCAATATGGTTTTATGATGGATTTCTGTTTGCTGTTTCAATTTTGTAAATTGATGCATTAGAAATAGAATGTTAGTGAAAATTGTGTTATGTAGTTCATTTCACTGCTTTCATTGATTGCTAGATCAAGTGTTTTTGAGATAATGCAAGAATGATCCGTAGATTGGGGGCTGACACTAGTCTAGTACCTGGTGATGATAGAATTTTTGTCAGTTGTGACTGACACTAGTCTATATCCTTATGGGAAAGAATTTCTGTCAGTTGTTTAATTAAGTGATAATTATAAATTCAAGGGTTATGGGTTTTCAATTAACAAAGATAAACATTATGGTTTCATCAGACATAATGGATTACTACGAGGTTCCTTACGGATACATAGCGTAGGTCCTTATGTGGACACCCATGAACTATTGGATCATTGCTTGTCATTTTCTTTGCGAGTTTATTTATGTTAGAAAGAAATTCAGTGCTTGATGATTTTGGTGTAAAATGAAATTATGTTATTTAGTTTTCAATTACATCTGTATCTAAATCTGCATAAATGTTATTTTGTACTGACTTTTATGATTGCAGATATTTGGAGATGATTCATTTTCTTTATCATTGTGACTGAGCCCTGTTTACTGTTTGCGTTTGTGTTCATTTTGGTTTTCAGGTTTTAGATGGATAAATCAATGAATATGTGACAGTGGATAGCAGCTGTTAAGTTTTATGGGAAACAGATCATTTCATGGTTATTAGCTATCAGATCTATTCGTAGAATGTAATGGTTTCTGGAAAGAAAGAAAATTTTGTTTGAGACTTAATCTTTGAATAAAGAGTATTATTATTACTCTGATGAAAATTGATTGTAAACTATAAAGCTCTTAGAAGCGGTTGTAATGATTATATGTAATCAGATTGTTCTTTTAAAAAAAAATTATTGCTGTGGTTTTATGTGATTTATTTATGGTTGTTTCTTCCTTAGTTTCATCGTTTATCTTTTAGTATAGATGGGGTGTTACATTTGTTACCTTGCTTTGCAAATATGGTCTAAAATTTTTCAAGTCAAGTAGCTTGACATTTTTCTATCTGAATTCACAATGCATGAATACATTTCTCATTTCTATGTGTTTATCTAGCATTCACAAGGATGTGAAAAGTTTGTTTGGATAGTCACCTTGAAAAGGTTTATGGTTTCATTATGTCCCCAAAGCATGTAAAAGTGGTCAAAAATCCTCATAGAAAATAAAAAGAGCCAAACCAAATATATCATTGGCACATTCCAAAGGTTTCAAAACTAGTTGAAAATCTCAATGCTCGATAATTTGATTAGCAGTACCTTGAAATGCAATGAATCTGTTCAAAAGACCAAAGAGGTTGATCAATTAAGTTGAAAACTTCTTTCAAATCTGATTAGTGGGCAATAAATATCCATCCATGTTGCTTGTTGATCATCAGAGTAAGTTGTTGAAATTGTTTCAAATATCGACTCTTTAAAGTGCTAGTTATTGTAATGGATTATTGGCATTCCCCCAGAAGCTGCTAAGTTCATGAAGAAGTCAGTATAAGTATGTTTATCAGAGACTTTAAGAAGTTGTGAAAGTTGATTAAACCTCTGAAAAAAATTTAAAGAAACATAACCACATGACAAGAGATGACACGTAGAGAAAAAAGAAATGTCAAAGAAGCCATGAAAAATAATGATAACACGAGTGCAAAATCTTTAAATGTTGGACATGTCAAGAATATGGTCATTTTGCATCTAAATGTCCTAAGAGAGTGAAGAAATATAAAAAGAACATTAAGCCTATAAGACCTAAAGAGTTTTATTATACTAATGATGAAGAATTTGAAGCTAGTATTGAGAAATTCTTAAGTGAAAGTGATAATGAAAGTGATGATATAGGATTTGTTGCAATAAAAGAAGAAAACCATGAAATAGAAGTCAAAGAAGAAAAATCCTTAGTATCACAGGTTGAAAAGAAAAATGATTGGATTATAGATAGTGGTTGTTCACTTCATATGACTGGCGATATGAATAAGTTTATTAAGTTTAACAATTATGATGCAGGAGTTCTTAGAGTTGGAAACAATGCACCTTGCTAAAAAAAAAGGAATAGGATCTATTACTCTTGATGGAAAGACTAACATTGATGATGTTTACTTTGTGGATGGATTGAAACATAATCTTTTAAGTGTTTGATAGTTTGTTGACAAGGGATATCAAGTTTGGTTTACTCAAAAGACTTGTATGATCAAGGATAAGAATGGTAAGATGATTGGAGTAGGAGAAAGAACTAGAGGTAATGTATTTCAGTTGAATCCTACTGAGATGATATGTTTGATTGCTAAAGTTGATGATAGTTGGTTATGGCGCAAAATATTTTATCACATAAACTTTGATAACATTGTGAAAGAAAGTACCATATTTACAGTAAGAGATTTGCCTAAAATTGTGAAACCTAATAACATGGTATGCAATGAATGTGTTATGACAAAATAGAAAACAAGTTCTTTTCCCAGAAAGAAGTTCACCATAGCAACAAAACTAGAGATTATTCATACAGATCTGAGTGGTCCCATAAGAACAAGAGGATTCTATGGTGAAAGGTATTTTATGATTCTTGTTGATGATTTTACTAGGATGATGTGGGTAGAATTTCTTAAAGAAAAATTAGAAGCATTTGATAAATTTAGATTGCTTAAGAACAAAGTTGAGAATGAATCAGTAATTAAGATTAAATGTTTAAGATCTAATAGAGGTGGAGAATTTACTTCAAAAGAATTTAATACTTTTTATGAAGTGAATGGAAAAACCATCAAGATCTCTATTTACTATAATCTAAGGGTTTCAATCAAGGATTCATTCACATTCTATTAGTCAATTCTAACATTCTATCAAATCAGTCAAATCTCTTATATCAGTCAAATATCTTCTATCACTCACTCAATCTATTTATCAAAATGGTCAAATCAATTTTTAAATCAATAAAATCAATTGGTCAGTCATTCCATCATCATTTGTCTTATACAAGATATGTCTTTTCTGAAAACAAACATTCTCATCTGTGTTAAATAAGATATATCTTTCTTGAAACTACACATCATCATTTATCTTATAAAGGATGTATCTTTCTTGAAACCAAACATTGTCTCTTTTCTTATACAAGGTAGGTCTTCCCTGAAACTAGGCCACCATGGGAGACAAGCTTGCTTCAATGGACAATATTTCCTTCAAATTGTCTTGGATGCTTGAACAAATGCTAGATCTGGATGTTTTCCTTCAAATATTGAATTCACCTTGAATGGTTCATTTCTTGATTGCATGAAAAATAATCTTGGTCTCTTGATAATAGATGGATGCTAAAATGAGGATAGTGTGTTTATATACCTCTCAAACATTTCAAGATTCAAAATTAAGCCAGGCCAACCATCAGATAATTTTCCCACCAAAACATCAACACAAACCCCTGATTCAAAATTTGAGCCAAAATATGTGGGTACCTGGGTACATAACATTTCAAACATTATGTACCTAGGTACATAATGTTCCAAATGTTATGTACCTATAAAAATGTGATGATATTGGAATCGGGTGTCGATATGATTCAAGGTAGATACAAAAAAAGAAGAATTGGGTTGTCAGGATCAAGCATAACAAACATAAAATCTTATAATCACAAAAATGGGGCCTAATAGAGCATCCAATTATGGGTGTTGAATTTTTAAGATAATATTGTACTTAATATTAACTTTTGTATACAATAAATTTAAAGCATCCCTTTAATCATAAAAAGACCTTTGAAAATCCCCCTTCTAAACTTTGTAGATTTTGAAGTGTCTTATCGATTTGTTACCTTGTTTTTTAAATATGGTCTAAAAAAATTTGAGTCAAGCACCTTGTCATTTTTCTATCTGAATTCATAATGCATGAATATATTTTTCCTTTCTATGTGTTTGTCATACATTAACAAGGATGTGAAAAGCGTGGTTGGACAGTCACCTTCAAAAGGTTTATGGTTGCATTATGTCCCCAAAGCATGTAAAAGTGGTCAAAAATCTTCATAGGAAATAAAAAGAGCCAAACCAAATTATATCATTGGCACATTCCAAAGGTTTTAAAACTAGTTGAAAATCTCAATGCTTGATAGTTTGATTAGCACTACCTTGAAATGCAATGAATCTGTTCAAAACACCAAAGAGGTTGATCGATTAAGTTGAAAACTCTTTTTTTATGAATAGAGGCCTTTTCTATTAATAATATAAAAGTACAGTATTCACAAAAAAGGGGTCAAGGGGGAAATCACCCCGCAAGCCACTCGGCACTTAGGCTGAAATCATACAACTATTCATCAAAAAACATATAAAGAGAGAAAACCCTCAAGCTACAAGAGTAGTAGTAGAAGAAGGAGGAGGATCTTTGTCATTAGGATTGACCCAAACATTGGGCCCAAGAGTCTGATCAGGAATGGCCGAGCCATCTTCTAGATCTTCTTTTTCCATTTCTCCTTCCTCCTACCTGGGTGAGATAGCAAGCACTAGGTGATGGAATTTGTCTTGATTAACAAGAATAGAGGTCAAGGGCCGAGCAATAGCAGCAGTAGTAGAAGCAAGCACAAGAGGCCAACATGAACCCGCATCCCTCCGAAGAGGGGGAGAGGCGGAGCAGTGGTGCCATTGATGCGGAGTCCTAGATTGTCTAGCAAAGGAACTCAGGCTATGATGTCAACCCCTGGATGGTGTACAGTTAGGTGAGAGAGAATCTAGAGGCACTCAAGCCACAGTATAAGGGGCGTTGACCCAATGTTGGAGAAACTCCTACAAATGAGCAACCTCAAGGACCACTTTATCCGCTTGCACCTTGTATCATCTTAAAATGAAATCACTTCCATCTTGATAGGTTTAGCACCATCTTTTAGTACATTTACCATGATAGACTTGCATTTAGGATGCATTTTGCACTTATCTTCTTCATTCTAGGTGAAATTAGGGTTTCGATCCTAAGGATTCTCCTTAATTTCCCTTTTCCCATGGCTCTATTTTCTAGGTAGGACTTGGAAATAGGTCCTCCTAGCCTTCATCATAGTCATCATAGGATTTTATGCCTATCCCTGGCATTCTATCCTTTTCTGCTATTATTTTTAGGTCTCCGGGCATCCCCGGGACCTCCTGTCCTGATTCTAGCTGGATCTGAGCCCATAGGGTCAAAATTGAGATTGTTCCTAACTAGGTCAGGTTCAAACTCAATCTTTACTAGGTCAAGTTTGAGCTCGATCCTGACTAGGTCAATTACAACCTCAATTCTGACCTCCTCTAGAATTTGTGCCCCTCTTTCAAAATTTGGTCCCGACGAGCCCCAAAATCAATGTCGAGCTCTCGGATCCAAGTTCAAAAAGGTTTTAATTCGAAATTCATTTAATTATTTTCCCTCCTTAGTTGGTTATTGTGATTGGACCTTAATTTGAGGTGAAATTTGAATTATGGGTCCTCACATTGCTCTAGGAGCCTCACCTTGAAACCTCTATAAAGACTCTCATTTGCATTCATTTTCACCAAGTACAACCAAGCATTCTCATGATCAAGTGCTCTCAAGGAATCAATTTCATGAGCAAGAAGATTTCAAGCAAGCAAGGAATGGTGAACATGCAAGATAGCAAGAGGATGATATAGAAGATCAAGCCATTGTTGACATCAAGCATCTTTGTGAACACATATTTGGAGCAAGAGAGATCCTTTCTTCCTTGATCCACCATTATCAACTTTCAAGCATTCAAAGATTCAATCAGAGAGTGAAAATTATGGATTGTGAGTTTGGTAGAAGTACTTTAGCCTTGGCAGCTTGGTATGCTTTTCTATCTCATTCAAATCTATGCATTGTTGTTTTATACATATTCATGCTAGGGTTTTGATCTAGAGGATTAGATCTTGGCATTACACTTTCAATACATACACACACACATTCTATTTCAATCGGCTATTCATGGAGGTGGAGATCACCCAAATGGGGGTTTGACTAAGGCAAAACCCTATATAGCCACCCCCAAAACCCCCTTTTTCAGATATCTACAGTCACTATTTTGGGAATCAGAGAACAAATTTGAGTACCCTTTTCAGCGAACTTCTGAGATTTGTAAACAAAGTCAAAATTGACGTTCAGAATAAAAATGTAGTATTTGACCTTTTATGAGGGTCAAAGTTGACCTGCTACTGGAAAGATGAAACTTTTTTGGGTTTCCTCCGTCTCGGCTTTCTGATCACATATCTGGTTGCAAAATCTTCTGAAACCTCACACAGACTTCAGAAAATAGGTATTTCTAAATCAATTTCATGATGAGGTATGTATCTTGACCAAATTAATTTCCAAGTATTTCCAGATTTACTTATGCTATTTCAATTCAAATGAATAAGTGTTGAATGTTAGGTACATTACTAAGCTTCCATTTTACACCTACTCATTTTGGTGAACCCGTTTACGACAACTCTTTCTTTTATGGTGTTAGATTTAAATCTTGTATGCTTATAAGATTAGATTTCTTGCATTTTCTTGCATTCATATCTGAAAATATAAAAACATTGCAAAATTCCTTTAAAAATACAAAAATATTTACATTTTCATGCTTTTAGTGCTTTCTTTGTATTCTACATGTATGATTCTTGTTTTGAGTACTTTGATGAGGCTTTTATTGTACAAGAGTATAGATTCCCTAATGAGGTACATGGTAGTGAGGATGAAAATGGTTCAAATATGATCTCCATGGATCCTATTCCTATTTCACTCTCCTCCACAACCTCTCAACTTGACCTTTACCATAGGGTGTGTGCATGGTTACCTTCATGTCCCACTATTTGCAACATTGGTAAACCTAAAATGATATATCATACACCTTTGATGACGGTAAAAGGATGTCCTCGTATAACAATTAAGGGTAAACCTAGAGATCCTTTGGATTTCTTTGATAACACCGATTCCATTTCACATGCTTATCACACATAGAATAACCCTTAGCCTACTATTCTGGTTTCTTTACCTCCTTCTCAAACTATGCTTCCTCAAGCACCTAGGTATCTCTCTACCTTTAAAGAGTACAACTTAGTTGATCAATTACGTGCTACTCCTGCTAAGATATCTTTATGGGAATTACTTCAAACCTCCCCAACATATCATGAGGCATTGCAAAAAGCTTTATCTACTCTTCCTGCTCCACTTCCTAATTAACAGAACATTCATTCTATTTTGGATTGTATGCATACTATGCCTTCTATACCTCCTATTGTGTTTTCTGATAATGATTTACCTTCCCTAGAGGTGCAGAATCAATATGATGCTCTTATAGTGGTTGTCTCTATTAATCAGAGTATCATTCAAAGACCCTTAATTGATAATGGATCTGGACTTAATGTTTGTAGAATGGATATGCTCAAGGTGATTAAGGCTGATCTTACTACTATTCAACTTGATAATGTTCCTATATGTGGATTTACAATATTGTGAAAAGAACTTTGGGCATTATTATCTTACTTGTTAAAGTTGGTCCAATTATTCTAAATACTCCTATTCATGTTATGCCTGGACCTATCAATTATAATCTTCTTTTAGGAAGACCTTGGTTACATACTATGCATGCAGTTCCTTCTACTCTTCATCGCAAGGTTAGGTTCATCTATAATAACTTAATGTATACATTACATGCAGATGATGCCCTGAATCCTTTCTTAAATGCAGAATATGCCAAAAACTCTGAACCTATTCAACCTAGTAAAGAAATTGAAAAACAATCAGAGATACAACAATCTGAGATAAAACAACCTAAGATTCAACAACAAGAAGCTCCATATTATTCTTCTTTGACTAAGGATGATTGGGGGACACTGGATTTTAATCCTACATTTATTGGAGAATACAAAGTCTCTGATTTGGAATTCATGAAGCAACAAAACAAATTTGAGAAAAAAAAATTTATTTCTTCTCCGTTTTCTAAGGAACTAAAAAGTAATTTTGTTGCCACTTCGATTAATGAAACGATTGAAACTATAAAGCTTGATTGTTATGACATTATGACATATGCCGCTCCTTGGACTCCTTCTAACATCACTGATTGATATGGTCGTGGTTATCATTTTCTTAAGAAATCAGGATTTAATGGGAAAGGATGTGGTAAATATGAGCAAGGTATACAAGTACCTTTGGACAATGAAGTTTATGATCATACATATGGATTAGGATTCAATCCTTATAGAAAACCATCTTCTTTTCCTCTTAATGTTAATCATATTTGTAGTGGACAATTGAAGTTGGTTAATCCATTGCTTATTGATCTTAATCAAAAATCCTCTTTAAATATTTTTCCTAAAGATGAAGCCATAATGGAATTTTTAGGGGTTTATGAGGATTTACCTAAGTTTCATCACAAATGAGGAAAGCCTTATTGTTTAAAAACTGATGCTTATTTTGGAGAACATGAAGAATAGGATACTCTTCCTCTACCAATGGATTCTTCGATAAGAAATGATCTATTAATTACTGAAACTATTGATATTCAAGTGGATGAAAAGGACTCTGAAAGAATGATAAAAATTAGAAAGTGTTTGAACCAGGATGAGCATGATCAGATGGTTTCCCTGTTACTTGAATTTAAGGATATCTTTGCTTGGACATATTTAGATATGTTGGGTATAGATTCTAATATTTTTACTCATATAACATTGTTTTAAAGCCGAATATGAAGCCTGTGAAACAAAAAATTTGAAAGATGAATCCACGAATCATTGTGTTAGTCAACGGTGAAATTGAAAAATTATTGGATTCTGGATTTATCCGTTCTATTGACTACTCAGATTGGATTTCAAACATTGTGCCCATGTCAAAAGGAGAAAATAAGATAATAATGTGTACTGATTTTAGAGATTTAAATAAGGCATCCTTGAAAGATGTTTTCCTGTTACCTAACATCGATATGATTGTGGATTCAACATCGGGCCATGCCTTGTTATCTTTTATGGATGGTTTTTTGGGATATAATCAAATATTTATCCCTCCTGAAGATCAATTTAAAATTGCATTTATAACACCTTGGGGAACCTTTTGTTGGGTCATGATGCCTTTTGGATTAAAAAATGCAGGAGCAACTTATCAGCGGGCTATGACCATGATTTTTCATGATTACATTCATAAAATTCTTGAAGATTATATGGATGATATCTTGGCAAAATCTATACAAAGAGAAGACCATGTTACTATCTTACAATGGATATTTGAAGGAATTAGAAGTTATAATATGAGATTGAATCCTAAGAAATGTGTTTTTTGGAGTTGATTCCAGTAAATTATTAGGATTTATAATCTCTAAGAGAGGCATCGGATTAGATACTAAAAAGATTGAAGCTATTGTTAATATGCCTCCTCCTAATAATATTTCCTAGTTACAAAGTTTACAAGGAAAAATACAATCTATTCATTGCTTTATTTCTAATTTAGCGGACCGAACTATCCCTTTTACTTCCTTGCTTAGAAAGGATACTACTTTCTCTTAGAATGATGAGTGTAAGAAAACTTTTGAGCAATTTAAGGAGTATCTTGCGAATCCTCCTATCTTGCAACCTACTAATTTTGATAAACCATTTCATTTATCCACTTCAGCGACTCCATGGTCTGTGAGTGTGTTGTTAGCTCAAATTGATGATAATGGTAAAGAATGACCTGTGTATTACATTTGTCAGACTTTACTTGATTATGAAACAAGATATATAGATTTAGAAAGACAATGTCTAGCTATATTTTATGCATCTCAAAAACTCAGACATTATCTCATAAATGCTGAAGTTAATGTGATCATCAAATTTGATCCTTTGAAACATCTTTTCTCACAAACTGATCTCTCTGGCCAGTTGGCAAAATGGGTGATGTTGTTTATAGAATTTCATCTTAATTTTATTTCTCAGAAGTCTATTAAGGGACAAGCATTGATAGATTATTTAGCCAAAGCTCCTTGTCCTCACTCAGATAAAAGTTCTACTTCAATAGAATTTCCTAATGATAATATCCTAGCTATTCAATAGGAGAATATTTGGGAATTATATTTTGATGGGTCTAAGTGTAAAATAGGTTCTGGTGTGGGTATCATCTTGATCCCACCTATGAAAAAAATCCATCCCTTTATCATATAAATTAACCTTTCCTTGTACTAATAACATTGCGGAGTATGAAGCTCTTATAGCTGGACTACGTGAAGCTTCATCCCTCAATATCAAACATTTACACATATATGGAGATTCGCAACTGATAGTTGAATAGATTAAAGGAGGATATCAGACTAAAAATGCTAAAATGACACAATATAGAGATTTAGCTCTTGATGTGCTTTCACAATTCTCCTCTTATACGATCCAGACTTTACCTAGGAAGGATAATCAACATGCAGATGCCATGGCAAGTGCAACTTCCTTGGTTTGTCTTGAGAACAATGCTGAAAACTTTTAATTTACTATACAAACTCTTAAAAGCCCTGCAATTTCTGACAAGATTACCTCTGACTGTTTCAATTTGCATTCGGATGAATGGTATTCACATATTTTTCATTTTTTGAAGGATGGTACTTTCCTGAATTAGCAACAAGGAACATGCGTAATCGTATTAGGAAACTTGCAGCATGTTATGTTTTTTAGGAGATACGCTTTACAAATGCTCTTATGAAGGATTATTATTAAGATGCCTCAATAGAACTGAAATTCTTGTAGCTTTAGCAGAAGCTCATTTTGGTTCTTTTGAGGGACATTTTGGTGTAAAATCCTTGGTTAATAAATTGCTTCAAATGGGATATTATTGGCAAATAATGGAATAGGATTCTTTTATGTTTGTTAAGAAATGTCCTCAATCTCAACAACATAGTAATTTGATTCATGCTCCTGCTCGTGAGCTTCATAATCAAGTCTCTCCATGGCCTTTTAGTGTTTGGGGTTTTGATCTTATTGGAAAAATCTCACCGACCTCTTCTCAAGGACATACATTCTCACTGCTATGGATTATTTCACGAAGTGGGTTGAAGCTATTCCACTTCATTCAATAACAACAGATGTTATTTGTGATTTCATTATTAATAATATCATAACAAGATTTGGTATTCCTTCGATGATAATTTCAGATAATGGAACCTCTTTTAAAAACAAAGAGGTCACAAAATTCTTGGAGAAATATAGGATTCAACATAGATTTTCAACTCCTTATTATCCACAATCTAATGGACAAGTTGAAGCATCAAATAAAATTATTGAACAAATGTTGAGAAAGACAGTTAGTAAGCATGCGAAAGATTGGCATACTCAACTAACTTATGCTTTATGGGCCTATAGGACTAGTGTTTGTACTACCATGGGTACTTCTCCTTACAACCTTGTTTATGGTATTGATGCTATTATGCCATTGGAACTAGAAATACCTTCTTTACATGTTTCATTTCATGGGATAATTGATAAAGATACTTTTCATGAACAATGCTTACAAGAATTAGAAATGTTGGATGAACAATGAATACATGCATTAGAACATATAAAAGCTTATCATAAATCTCTTCAGAAATAATACAATCATAAGGTAATTGAATGAACATTTATAGTTGGTGATTTAGTCCTTTATGAGAATCAATGAAATGTGAATGCTTTACCGGGCGAAAAAGGAAAATTTAGCCCTAATTGGCTTGGACCTTTTGTTGTTATTAAATACTTTGGTTCGGGTGCTTACAAACTTGCTGATATGGATGGTGTTTCTTTTAAGGAACCCATTAATATTATGCATCTTAAACATTATTATCCTTAATTTCATTTGTTCCATGTGCATTTATGTATTCCTTATAAAGATTCATTTTATAGGTTATGTAGTTTTAGCAAAATTACATATTGAATATGTTTATGCACTTTCTTTATTTCTTTCTATTAAGTTTTATATTGATGAAAGAATAGTAATCAAACATAGAACTAATCAGTAGAAGAAGTTTTTCATTCATCAAAAAGATTTTTTTAAAGTCTTGATGCATATGTGGCCAATGGCCCTATCTATCACTACATCTATCACTATGTCGCTATGATGGCCGATGACTCCCAGATCTCTCTGCTCTATACTGGGAAGATGAAGATTTGTGTGTCCATGTATGGCTCTTGGATATGCTCATACCCTGTACACATCCTCAGAGACCCTGTACCTCTGCCATCAACATTTCCTCTCTTTCTCTGCACAATCTTAGCTCTCGCTAGATACATACAAAGATGTCAGCATGCCTATCGAGATCTCTACGATTGAGAGAAGACTCTCGCTTGTCAGTTGGTAGTCAGTAGGATATAATTGTATCCTTGAGAACCTCAGATACAAATCTCCTCCACTCCACTACGCTAACTATAGAAAGAAAAATTTTATCAATCTAGTATCATGTCTATCTCAAATCAAATCACATATTCAATCAAATTTCATACCTGGGTCTCCCTCCTGGACGTCACTAAAGTGTCTAGATGGTTGGGGCATGGATTGACTACTCCCTCCATGCTCATTATATCTAGGTCTTGGTGGTGGTGTCTCTATGTGGGGCCATGGGGGTTATCATGATCTCAGTGGTGGTGCATGAGTAATAGGTATATCTATATTAGTATCACCAGCTAGGGGCATGTCCTTGACTCTCTCCTATGCTCTCTCATCTGCTCTATCTTCTCTCTCCTCCTCTTCCATGGGATCTCCCTTGAGGATGTGATCCTCCTCATCTCTAATGTCCTCATCCTCCTCTATGGCTCCACTATCTTGGTGTGTCCTCTTTGTAAAGCCTGGATCACCTGTGGGATAATCCTTAGGAAAGATAGGATGGATCCCCTCCAAACTCTAGTACCTGATGTAATCTTGGCTCACACCTAAATAGGCTACATCTAATGGTACCTATATATCCTTTGTCTCCTCTATATCACTATCCTCTATGTCTACTATCAATGGTCAGTGTATGGCACCAGGTCTCTGATAGTATCTCATCAGATGTACATAGTAAGGTACTTCCTTAGGGACTCCCTGTAATAGGCCGAACTACCTCATCGCCTAATCATAATAGTAGGGCATCACTATATGATTCTAATGACCCTCTAGCAGTTTACACTGCTATGAATGTCTCATTTGGAATCATGTATCAAGCCACTCTATCATCTGGTAGTAGGGTCTCCATATCACATCAGTGCTAGCAATGCGGTCTAGATGTACTCTCCAGTAGAGCATATCCCCAAACTGCCAAACATCTTTCAAAGGATATGTGAAGGCTTTCGATGTACTTGCATCTACCATCATGGGAACTCCCTGTGGATGTGTACATGTGAAATGCTCAAAAATCCAAATCTGCAGAAGTGTGCATGTCGACAGACTCTCCCGCTGATACCTCACTAGCTAACTAAGCTCATGGTATAGCTAAGCTAGCATGTTGCGACCCCATGAGAACATGGTCCTACCTCTCTCCATCCTTCATATGAGATATGTCAGAGGTGAAAAAAATATGGTACCCTTTGAGTTGGGTAACACAACCAAGGCTACTATACACAGCATCACCTTCCATACTAAAGGTGTAGGGCCTGACAGTATGGAAGATAGTAGGATATGATCTGATCAAGTCCACATCTGTGGAAGCACTCATGTACAATACTCTATGTCTACATGGATCTCCTCACAATCACATTGTACTCTGGGTCTGACGGTCTCCCCTCAGACTGGAAGCCACGTGATCTTGTAGACATCCTCTAAGGTAACTGTAATATCACCAAAGGGAAGATGGAAGGAGCATGTATCCTCAACCCATCTCTCTATTAGAACTGATAGGATGGCTCAGTGTAGTCTGATCTATGGAAGGACTAATACCCAGTATAGTCCCACATCCCTCAATAAATGTATCCCCTCATCATCAAGCTTAGGCAGTCTCTCCTTGACCTTGACTAGCAACTCCCCAAAAGGATGCTCTCGGAAATAGACCAAGTCTTGTTGTATGTGATTAAATGTGGACCTCTAATCCAACTACACACACAACATAGTCATTACTCACACAATCAAATTACGAAAATGAGTATTGATTACTCAATTTGAAATTCATAGTGAAGCGACCTGTTGCCTTCTAATTAATCGGGGTGTTTAATTACTCTCATATTGGAGAGCCAATAACCATAAGGCCGAGTTAATACGAAGGATTTAAAAGCTAGAATGATAAGAAAAGCTGAAATTAATCTAGAATGAAGTGCAATTTAAACTAAGAATGGAGATGCAATTATACTAAGAGCTTGAAAGAAATATGAGATGCAAGTTTAATCTAAATAACTTGAAAGAAATATAAGATTAAACTATGAGCAAGTAAGAAAATTAAACTAATATGAGAATGCAATATTATATTAAAATTAGATTATGCTAATTATGCAATTGAAAACTTGAAAATATGAAATAGTTGAGACTAAAAATGACTATAGTTTAGTTACTCTCCAAATTTTCCTCTTTTCGAATGAAGGAGAAGGTTCAATAAATAGACAAACCCAGAAGAGGAATGAAGAGTTTCTTGATTTGAAATGGTTGACCCTTCATTCCCAATTGAGACAAAAAAGCATGAATTACTTAATTAAAAGAATGTTTATTGCCACATATGGGTGACCTTTTGATTATTTTGAATTATTAATTCAAATAAGAGAGTCCATTCAAATAATCAAGCAATTTATTAATTCCTTTTATGGGTATTAGCTAAGGGGGTAGATTTTAATTTAATTTAAAGCACTTAGGACTTTAGAATTAAATTAATTTATCATAGAGATTATTTAGCTAATAAATTCTAATACTTTAGGAATTAATGATGGTGTGTGATTAATGAAAATTAGGGTTTTTGCAATAGACATCAAGTCAAAATAAAATTAGGTAGGAGAGAGAAAATTGCCTAGTAAAATAGGACTTTGAAAATGTGAAATTGAAGAAAATGCACCAAAATTGATTGAAATTATTAGGTGCTAATTTTGGGGTATTACATTTTCCCCTCTTTGAATTGATGTGCGAGCAGTGCATTGATTCAAAGAATAGTCTAATGCGACAGATGAGGTTTTAGGATTATCCCTAGAATGGAGCTTAACCCTCAGAAGTCAAGGTTAGGATGCCAAGACATCGAAATAGATCGAATTGTAGAACCACCTCTAGAATGAGACATGATTCTCTGAATTCTAAGTTAGATTGCGAAGACAACGGTCTAAATGACTTGAGAAGAGATCGGAATCAAGATTAGATCAAGCCCCAATACTGATTGGTCAAATGACAATAGCTACAGATTTAGGAATAGGTTCCAAAATTAGGGTTAGATTGCCCCAATACAAAGATTAGCCCTCCAAGACCCAGGTTAGATTGCCCAGATAATAGTCTAAAAGAGATTTCAAAAGCCATCTCTAGAACGAAGGTTGACTCCTAGGAATTAGTGTTAGATTGCCCCAATACCTAATGAGATTTTGAGAATTGTCTCCAGAACGAAGCTTGATTCCCAAGGATCCGAGTTAGATTGCTCAGATACCTAAAAGATAGATGACCAGATGCGAGGCACGAAGATGCCCCTTTTGAAGAGATGCCCCAAGCAGTGAGGACTTTGATTTAGATCAGATTGAAATGAGACTGGTTTGAAAAGATTCAAATGATGCAATCATTCTGCCCCCTTGGGAGTGAAATTGAAAGATGACATATTAGAAGGATGATTGACAACAAGAGATGGCAAAGCAAAAGCAATCAGACTAAATTCAAGAAGCTACAGAAGTAAATGGAGTGATCAGGAGGTCTTATTGACCAAGTTGGACCATGGTTGACCAAATTTTACTAGAGTTGACTTTGATGAAAGCATTGAAGATCTTGATAAAATGATGAAAAGATGAGGATCTGGCAGGAAGATGACACCAGAAGATTGACTGCACAAGCATCTAATCCCAAAGGGTCCCAAATTTTAAAACATGATTTCAAGCTATCTAGATATGTCAAATTTCTATTTCAATCTCGAAAATGGATTCAGAGTAGTTGATTTAGCCAAGGGTGTAATTTTTGCGCAAAATGGAGCACTTTGAAAATTAGGTCAAAAACCTATATAAGGCCCGGAGGGGTCATTTTCAATTCATTATTCACTTTTGTCTTCTTGTGATTTGAGCTCTGAGAGAGAATGGAGGGTCTTCCAGTGTATATGTATCGATTTGAGCACTCGCGATGATATGCCCAACTGTCGGAGTATGACCCACCTGTGAGTAGTCAATAATCCTCCTTGCATTTCAATTTGTACTACTTTCTAGGTCAATTTAGGGTAGATTTGACAACTTTAGGAGCATGTTCTATAAGTCTCACGTGAGGAAATAGTTTCCTTGTGTCAGCCTAGGTCTCCCCTCACACGAGGAAATGGTTTCCTCGCATGGGTTAGGGTTCCTTTTCCAGGGCTCTGCCTAAAATCGCGCGCGAAGTGCTTGGTCAATCTGTGTGAAGTTTCTCACTGTCGTGCAAGAGAAGGTCCTATCTCACGTGAGGAAACAGTTTCCTCGTGTGAAAAGCTATTGCAGTGTTTGTAAAATCTTTGCCAAAATTTTGCAACTTTGCATGAAATTAGCCAAGTAGAGCGTCGTAGAGTCATGTCTAGGATAGATGCATTGTTGTATTTATTATTGTCATTTTGAAGCCATCATACTGAGATACTGATCGCATGTCATCACTTGCTTTGCAGGTTGACTTTCCCGATGTCACCTTCCGATCACATCATCCAATGATCATGATGTTGATATAGAGATTGACAAATGCTAAGAGTGCTCACATTGAGGGACTCAGTCTAGGATACTTGCGTGATCTACGTGACATTAGGGTAAATCATGGTCTTCTTAGTGCACTTGTTGAGCGTTTCCATTCAGAGATGAACACCTTCCATTTTCCATTAGGGGAGATGACAATCACTCCTGAGGATATATACAGGATCTTTTGAATACTCATGCATGGCACCTGAGTAGAGTATGATGTATAGCCGAGGGTAGGCATAGTGGCATTGAGGACTATCTTTTGAGATGATCTAGTGATGGGCTAGGCCATCTCTTGGGAGGATTTGATTTGTAGATACGGCGGTGCTCACCCATTAGCTATTGTTCTAGCTTGCTTTTTGAGTTGCTACCTTGTTCCTGATCAAGGACAGTACGGACTGGAGTGTAGTTGGGGCTCTATCCTGCAGTGGATGTTGGCTAGACTAGTAGTCAAATTTGAATGGGGTGAGTGCATGTTAGCCCATATGTACCATGAGATGCATGAGATAGTATATCATAGCATGAGGACCATGGCAGCAGGTGTCTTCATTCTTCAAATCTGGGCCTGGGAGCATCTCACTATTTGTAGACTGATTTATCATGATACACAGAAGGTGCCAGAGCCATATATATATAGGTACGCAGGTCTGATTACTCAGCCATTGCTGGGTAAGATGGAGCAGTGGCGTGGACACCTCGATGATATGGTGGTTGTCATCTGGAGACCACGGGTTGCTACTGAACCATGGGATGATGCTCGAAGGGAGCTTTCTTACATGTTTGTGTCACGTCCACTGATAGTGTGCACTTTTACCATTATTGAGTGCTTCCTTGTTACATGTGTCTTGTGTCAGTTTGGGAGACAGCAAGATGTCTCCCATGAGTACTACCCCTATGCCCGCTTCACTGATGAGGAGAAGAAGGGGTGGCATCTGAGACTAGATTTAGTTAGATGTGTGATTGAGGCATGCATTCCTCAAGCCTGATGGGATTACATGGTGGATGTCACCAATGTAGGGATGATGCCTATATACAGGGATCACTACCTAGCCCATCCATTTCCAATATTCACAGATCCTGCCCGCATGGGAGCACAGCAGCAGGTACTAGTACAGGAGCCTGTACAGCAAGGATCATAGGGATAGCAATAGAAATAGGTACCTATACAATAGTAGGTACCATTACAGTGGCCTGGGTAGAGAGCATTGAGGCCAAGGTCAACGTAGATAGACATCCCCCTGAGGACTATGGGAATAGATGTAGGAGCTGGGAGTAGTGGGTCTCGATAGAGATCCACCAGGTAGAGGATAGGGGACACCTCATAGAAAACACCTCTGAGCAATGATATAGATATGATAGATGTTCCTATAGGAGCATAGACACCATAGCTAGAGGAGGCTCTCAGGAAGAGCTGGGAGAGGGTTAGGCAGGTCCAGCATGAGAGAGATGACTACCATACTTGAGTCATCATACAAGAGACCCATGTAGCTAATAGGGATCAGGAGATTAGAGAGCTACGTGAGGAGTTGGCAAGAGCATGGCTGGAGATTAGATATGAGTCTACTCAGGAAGCTTATTATTATGCAGCATATTGCGAAGCCATTCCAGATGTATCAGAGAAAGTGCCTCTATTTTCTAAGTATGTATGAGCACCACAGAGACCACCATAGGCACCTCTGCAGTAGGCACCTCCATAGAGACCAATGCCTCCTCCCTAGAGACTGATGCCACCACCACAAGGACCACCACCACCTCCTCCTCCAGGTGGTGATGGGTAGAGTTAGCACATCTTGATATCCATATATTGTAGCCCATTTTTGATACTTTGCTCGAGTAGCACCCTCTTTGTGTACATGACATTGATTTGATCGAGATATATATATGAGATCACGATTTTGATATCATTCTACTTATTGATATATTGCTTTGATATTGATGTTTTATGAGATGTGTTATATATGCTTTAAATGCATGGATTAGATATGAAATGCACATGTTTCTTTTATTATATGAATATGCACATGTTTTATTTTATGATGATGTATGAATATCTAATGTGAAATGCAATGATAGATGATAGATAAATGAATGCAATGTATGAGTTTATGTATGCTTATAATGGATGCACATGCAAATGAATATGCAAATGTATATGGATACTAACCATCTCGTGCAGAGTTTTTAGCAATATATGGCAGGTACTAATCAAAGCATGTTTTGAAGATCGAGAGCAAGGATCAAACACTTATGTAGCCATGATGAATCCAAGACAAAAGATGAGAACCTTCGATGAAGAGATAAGAGAGCACCAAACACTGTCTCAATGCAAGCCTAGAATGAAAAATGCAAGCCTAAGCTAAATGCAAGCCTGGAATGAAAATGAAAGCCTAAGCTAAATACAAGCCTAGAATGAAAATGCAAGCTGAAGCTAAGTGCAAACCCTAGGACTTGGTTGTTGGACTCACCGTATTTATCATCATCAAGTTCTTTTAGGCATGGGACATTTGCAAGATGTCGTAAAACCCTCACTGACATTGCAATCATGAGAATATGAATATGACATAAGTCTTAGATTTGTCAGAATAAGGTGTAAGCATTAAGGTACAAAAGCCAGAATGACCTAAACACCTATTCCTTTTGATTTAGCAAGTTCACATAAGCATCAAAGCACAATTTCTAGAATGACCTAAATTTTGCTTTCATACAAACACGCCAGACATAGGAGAGTTCCTTCTTTTGCCAAAGATTTCTCGTAGTGACCCTTACATTCACTTAGCAGGATGAGTGTTTGCAATTTCACTTGTAGCAGAAAAAAGTCACTCAAAACAGACAAGGAGAAGAACCAACCTCACCAAAGCATCCATATAAAAGGATTCAAGGTACACATGGCCATTAAATATGAGATTAAGGCTCTTATAGATGGACACCCCTCTTATGTAGATTCATTGGATCATTGGAACTAAACCAGCAAATAGAAAGAAAAGAAAATATCATGCCCCTAGTCTTTGCATTTCTAAGTCAAGAAAGACGTCTTAGATTCACTCGATGGGAAATGATAAAGCAAAAAAACAAACAAGCACCCAAAGGAAAAGCTCAGTGTGATTCAAAGGAACACAAATTCAGTTTTAGTTTAAATTTACATTTGTGTTCAAGTGGATTGAAGTCGAATCGAAAGCGCACAATGTTTGAAGTCTTGATGGGATAGTGACAACAGGTAGATGCAGTAAGAACCACTGGTGACTATCACAAGAGACAAAGTCTCAAGAATAAATTGGGGAGCTAAATGAAGTATCAACAGGTAGATGCAGCAAGAAATGTTGGTGACCGATACAAGGAAGATTCTTGTAAGAGAAAATAAAGCATGAATGAAACATCAACAGACAGATACAGCAAGAATCATTGGTGACTAATGTAAGGAAGAGATCCCAAAAGAGAGGGGTTTAAACGAGAGCTAAGTATCGGTAGGTAGGCATAGTGGGAACCACTGGTGATTGATACACAAGAGATCCTCAAGGAGAGAAATCTCAAAAGTAGCTAGGCATCAGTAGGTAGATACAACGAGAATCACTGGTGACTAATGCACGAACAAAACTTCTGAAAAGTGGTAGGACAATGCCCCCAGACCAGGAAGATGCCCCCAAGTGTGAACCAATTCCAATCCATGAAGAGTCAAGGAAAATATCTAAGACAACTTAAAGCAAGTGCATGAGCTAGCAAACTAAAGCAAGAAACAAACTAACAGCAGGAAACAAACTAAAGCAGGAAAGCAGGAAAGCAAGAGCCAAATGGTGTTGAGATGAGATATAGCTTCAGGAAACAAGAGGCACCTGTTTACCAATTTTTCACCATCTTGGCAGAGATTCTATTTTTGCTACCATGACGCCTGTTTGCCAAGTTTTCATCAATGGCACATTTTTCTTCTTTTTCAATTTTTTTGTACTTTTCTCTTTTTTTGTATTTTTGAATATTTCATCTTTTTGTATTTTTGATCTTTTGATTTTTTTTGTATTTTTCAAATTTTCTATTTTTTTGTTTATTATCAAGGTGCCTGTTTACCAAGTTTTCACCAAGATAATAGATACATCAAAGCACCTATTTACCAGGTTTTCACTAAGATGATCATTTTTTTAAGGACATTTTGCAATTTTTTAGGATTTTTTGCCAATATACCATTTTTTAGGATTTTTTCAGGACCAATAAGTATGTACATGAGCACACAAAGAATGCCTCAGCTATAGAATTTCTTCAAGTGAAGAGTGTTGATAGGCTCTTTGAGCTATTCTCCTTCAGTGGTGGAGAGTCATTAAGCGCCAGACCCAAATGTTGCGGTAATAACATACGGACCAAGCTAGTTTGGTTCAAATTTTCCTTTATGGACCCACTGCTGCTGATTCTTGGGGTTCTCTCTCAGAATGAGATCACCCACTTGGAATTCTCTTTTTCTGACTTTCTTATTGTAGACTTTAGACATCCTCTTTTGGTATTCTCTTAGATGATCAAACGCCACCTTCCGACGTTCATCCAGTAACTCAAGCTCTTGAAGCTAGGATATTTTGTTCTCTTCATCAGTAATGAGGCCCCTCAGAGAGATTTGAAATGTAGGAATCTCGACCTCAATAGGCAATACTACATCCACTCCATAAACCAAGGCAAAGGGTGTGGCCCCCATTGGTGTTTGAATACTTTTTCTATAGGCCCATAAAGCCAAATTAATCTAGAGGTACCAATCTCTACCATATGTATGAACTGTTCGGTGCAAGATTTTGAGAATTGTCTTATTACAAGCTTCTACTTGTCCATTACCCTGGGGATAATAGATAGATGACCAATGCTAAATAATCCTAAATTTGGTGCATAATTCTCTCAGGTCCTTGTTCTTGAATTGCCCCCCATTGTCAGTGATAATGGATGAGGGTACACCATATCTACAAATGATATAGTTCAGTATAAACATAGCCACGGACTTGCCATCAGCTACAGCTAGAGGCACTGCCTCAACCCACTTAGTAAAATAGTCAGTAGTTGTGATGATAAACTTATGTCCTCTTGAAGAAGAAGGATGTATCTGACCCACCAAGTCGAAGGCCCATTGCCAAAATGGTCAGAAACTGATGAAAGGAATCAGTTCTTTAGCAGGAGCATGGATCAAATTCCCATGAAATTGGCATTGTTTATAAGTCTTGGCATATTGAACAGCTTCTTTCTTCATATCTGGCTAGTAGTAACCAGCTCTAATAATTTTTCAAGCTAACATCAAACCACTCGAATGAGACCCATAGATACCTTCGTGTACCTCAGCTAGTGCATATTTGGACTCATCGGGTTCTAGACACCTAAGGAGGGTACTGTCTAGACCCCATCTATACAAGTCATTTACTATGATGACATACTGTGAAGTAGTATGAATTAGGTGACACTTTTCATTCTAGGTATAGGTGGTGGGAATGATTTGGTCATGAAGGTAGGAATAGATATGGTGGTAGCGAGATGAATCAAGTCCAATGACTGAACAGATCATTCTGGATTTAGGAATTTCATAGGCAGGGTAGTGTAATGCCTCCACTAGGAATTTGTGTTTGAAGTCATTTTCTAGCATTTGTAACATTGAAGCAAGAGTGGCCATAGCATCAACTACTTTATTGTCTACCCTTGGAATTTTTTGGAAAGAAATGTGTGAAAAATACTATTTGAGATCATCCACCATTCTTTTGTAAGGCACTAGCTTGTCATATTTTGTTTGGTAGACATCATTAACTTGGTTGATGATTAACTGAGAGTCTCCAAAGACCTTGAGCTCATCCAAACACCATTCAATGGCTATCTTCATACCATTAATGAGAGCTTCATATTCAGCAATGTTGTTTGTGCAGGGACACAACAATTTATAATCTTTTGGCAATGAGTATCTTTGAGGTGTAATAAACAGAATGCCTGCACCTGATCCTTGTTGAGTGAATGATCCATCAAAGAGCATGCTCCAAGCCTAATGTGTGAGAAGCATGATGGATTCATCTGGGAATTCAATACTCAAAGGTTGGTGATCTTTTGAAGGAGCTTTTGCCAACTGATCAGCAATTTCTTGTCCCTTAATAGCTTTTCTTTCCACATATTCAATGTTAAATTCACTAAGTATCATCACCCATTTTGCTAATCTACCCGTGAGGGCAGTCTTGCTCAGTAAATACTTTAGTGGATCAATTTTTGCAATAAGCCTTGTGGTGTGAGTGAGCATATAATGTCGCAACTTCTGAGAAGCAAACACTACTACTAGACAAGCTTTCTCAATGACAGAATAGTTCATTTCATATGAAACCAATGTTCTACTAATATAATATATAGCTCTCTCTTTTTTGTTCTGATCTTCTTGAGCTAGGAGAGCACCTAAAGATGTGTTCATTACTAAGATGTATAGCATGAGTAGCTTCCCATGAATAGGAGGCATCAATATAGGTGGATTAGCAAGATACTACTTAATCTAAGTGAGTCCCCTATCACATTCTTCATTCCATTCATAAGTCACACCCTTATGCAAGGTTTTGGTAAATGGTTGTGACTTGTCGGCCAACTATGAAATGAAACATTGAATAGATTGTAACCTTCCCTATAATCCTCTCATTTGACTAATATTCTTGGGTGGAGTCATATCCATAACAGCTTGCACCTTTTCAGGATCAACTTCTATGCCTTTAGCTGAAATGATGTAACCCAAGAGTTTCCCAGAAGTGACACCGAAAGCACATTTCTTTGGATTAAGTCTGAGACTAAATTGTTCCATGTGGTCAAGTATGGGACCCAAATCTATAAGGTGAGTTCTTCGCTACATGCTTTTGGCTAAAGTATCATCCACATAATCTTCCTTTGTTTTATGCATCATATCATGGAAAATGATAGTGACAGCTCTCTGATATGTTGATCCAGCATTCTTAAGCCCAAAAGGCATGACATTCCAGAAAAAGGTGCCCTAGGAGCATGTAAAAGTGGTCTTTTCTTGATCTTCTAGCACAACTTTTATTTGATTATAACCAAAAAATCCATCCATCAAGGAATACATCTCATATCCTATTGTCATGTCTACTATCATGTCAATATTAGGTAATGGGAAATCATCTTTTGGACATGCCTTATTTAGATCCCTAAAGTCTATACACACATGAATGGATTTATCCTATTTGGTGATTGGGACAATATTTGAAATCCATTCTACATAATCAATAGTCCTTATGAAACCAGCCTTAAGAAGCTTTTCTAGCTCTCTTTTGACCAAAAGTGCTACGTGTGGATGCATCTTTCGTAGCTTTTATTTAATAGGTTTAATACCTGGTGCAATGGACAAATGGTGCATGATTAGATTGGGGTCTAATCCAAGCATGTCAGAGTAAGTCCATGAAAAGTTTATTTTCTTTCTTTGAAAGAAGCTAGTGAACTCTTCTTTTTCTTTTGCAGACAATGATTGTGCTAGATGAATAATTTGTGGAGTAGCCTCTGTACCCAAATTTACTGGCTATGTCAGATCAATCAATACTGATGACCTCTCTTGAAAGTGACTCGAAAGCGTATCAATTATCTCATCCTTAGGCACCTCAGAGAGGTTTTCACCCTCAGTTACATCTTGTATTTTTACTATTTTTGGCTCTAATACTACCACAATGTGGTTTTCACCATCAAAGCATCTATTTTTTATTCTTTTAATTTTTTGACTAAGATACTTGATATCCGCCTTTGTCATCCTGACACCGATTTCACTGGTGGAAGACATCATAGGTTCAATAGCATGGAGGTAATAGTCTAGATCATAATCATTCTGGAACATTAGGACTTCATTGGATGATGAGGGGGAGTTCCAATTTATCAGATCAGGATGGCGGAGTGAAAGAGTAGTGACTGGTTCAATTGCATTCATGGTATAACCATCAAAAGCATGGATGAGCAAGTCAAGACCTAGAGAAATCTCATCCAAAGGAGTATTCAAATCCCTATAAGACCTTACATCAGGAGTAGAGAAAATGTTAACACCGGTGGCATCTAATTCTTGCAACCTAATGCTAGACCCTTCACCTACTTCGAGAAGTCTTTCATAGGTATGCACCATGTCTATATCTTTATCATAAGTAGCATCAAACAAAGAGTCAAACTTGTACTCATGTGAGTCAGTACTTGATGTGGGAATTCCATTAGCACTAGCAGCATCATCAGACTCATCATTATCTCTTGTGGCATTAACAACTTGTTGAAGTTGTTCCTATTCAAGATACTTTTTAAAATGTGGCGGCCTGTATTGTTCACCTAGAAAATTGGGATCATCATTTAGTGTTGCTTTCCATTGCTCATATGTGAATTGATGCACTGAAGAGGTTTTATCAAAATCAATATCAATATCAGTATCAGTCTCTACCATATGGATAGGTATAACAAGTTCATTAGGTTCTGCAAAGAGTGTAGCAAGTTCCAGAGGAATAGAATATGGAAATGTGTCTTCATCAGAGCTAGCCTCTGGATTTACCTCTGGAGTAGTATCATCAAATTCTGACTTAGGTTCAGGTTCAGGTTCTGGTAAAAATTTGTTTATCCCTAAATGAAAGGGGATCTTTTTGAAGCCCAAGCCAATGGTATCCTTTGTGCTACGACATGTAGCTTCAATGGGCTTTAGCAAACCATTGTCATTCTTTCCTATAGGACCACTCCCCTTATAGTCGAAGTGCTTCATGATCTTGAAGGCTTCACTATATGGCTCCTATTCTAAGTTTGGAGAAGGAGTAGTTGTCTCAGCTATTTCTTTTCCCTTATAGATCTAAGCTCTGATAGCTCTTTATTCATCCTCATCTTCTAAAGGGGTAGAGGCCCTTACAAAGGCAACATTGTAGATTGTTTGAGGAGGGTCATCAGAAGTTTTTTTACCCTCATACGGTCTCCCATAAGAGCATGGGATAGAGGTAGAGCAGAAAATGATAGCACGGGTTCAATTAGGTATTCTCCCATGCCTGTATACTTAAGTCTCAAATTTTGTTCCATTTCCTTTAGCTTAGCATCATAAAAGTTTTTGGACTCTCTATTAGCTAGAACAAAGCTATCTGTAGACTACACAAGAGTGTTGCAAGAGTAATTGGTATTAGCAGGTACAGTGACTTTCACCCCATGAAATGGAAACTTAATGCACTGATGGTATGTAGATGGAACAGCCTGCATCTCATGAATCCATGGCCTATCCAACAAAATGTTGTAGGCAAGAGGAATGTCAAGAACTTGAAAAGTAACATCTCTCTCAATAGGTCCTACATGGATAGGTAGCACAACTAAGCCTTGGGACTTGCATTATTCCTCATCATAAGCTTTGATGGTAATATTTTTGCAAGATTCTATACAATTCTCAAAATAACCTAGCTGAGTAAGCAGCTTAGCGGAACAAATATTAAGACCAGCACCATTGTCTATGAGCACTCAGTGGATGTGATTAGGACCTATCATGATCTCTACATGCAAGGGAGTATTATGTAGATGACTCAAAGAGTGATCATCTTCTTCAAAGAAGGACAGATAGTGAGGTGAGGTCAAATGTCCCACCATAGATTGGAACCAATTGAGATTGAGATCCTTGGGAACATTTGCCTTAGCGAGGGCTTTATCCAAAATCTGCCTGTGAGTAGGCAAGATCTTCAACAACTCAAAAATGGTAATCTGAGAGTTGGTTCGCTGCAATTGATCTAAGATGCTATAACTAGCCGAGCTAGCTGTAGACAGGTTTCATGTTCTTATTGGCAGGGCCAACAAAATTCTTATCCACAGTTTGCTTCAGAGCAGATGTAGAAGTATTGGGACCTTTCAAAACAACTCTTCCTCATGATCGATTAACCACATTAGCATAGTCTTGAGGTTGTTCCGATTTAGATGAATGAGATGTGGAACTACACAAGATGAAAGGAGTCTTAGGCTTGGGACCATCGTCGCTCCCCTTAATAGTAATCATGTTGTAGTACTCTATCTCAACAGGTTCAATCATACCAATAACATTGTCATCATTAGTGTATGTGTAATTGACTTTAGCATTTGAAGACTCGTCCTTCTCATGAGGAGGGAAGGGATCCTTAAATGCTTGATGGTTTGAATTCTTGTTATGGTCATCCACAACAATGTCACCACTATCAATCAAATCTTGGACCTTATGTTTCAGCTGAAGACAAGTAGGAGTCTTATGGCCCTTATTCTGGTGATAGTCACAATAGGCATTGTCATTCCACCAATTAGGTCATGGTTGTGGGTCATAGAGACACTTTTCCAAAGGAGTAAGAATTTGATTCTACACAAGATTTTTATAGACCACATCAAGTGGTTCTCCCAAGGAAGTGAATTCGTGCTTGGGTCATGATGCCCAACGTTTGTTTCTAGAAAACCTTGAAGGTTGCTGATTTTCCACCACAGGCTTTCTAGCCGCTTTAACTGCTTGTATGGTGGAAGAGAGATTAAAAACATACTTAGCAGGTTTCAGGGTCACATTGTCAATCACTTCATCATTCACAACATCTCTATTCATTTTAACAAACTTCCCTTTATCCTTATTTGAGTTTGAATATCCCTCTTTTTTGTCTTTACTCAAAGTCAATTCACCTTTCTTGATCATAAAGACCTCTATTCACACTGCTTGTTTGATCATGCTATCAAAAGTTAGAGGACCTTGTAATTGCACTTGGTATCCAAAGTCTGGGACAAGATTGTCCAAGAAAATTTTGAGTCTCTCAAACTTTGGTAGCTTGTGAGGACACCTTGTACATAATTGTCTCCACCTTTGGAGAAATGTTAGGAAAGATTCTCCTTGTTGCTGTTTTAAATTACAAAGATCTCAGATGTTGACCAAATGCTGAATATTATGCGAGTAATGTTGGAGAAATAGATTAGCCATTTCTTCAAAATTCTTAATGCCAATGGGCAATCTAGAGAACCATTCCATAGATGGTCCACCCAAACTATGAGGAAATAGGTGCATAAGATAGGTTTGATCGTGCATGAATTCCATAGATAATGTGCCAAACTCCCTCAAGTGATCTTGGGGATCGGTTGCACCCAAGTATTTGTCATATTTAGAGAGATCTACACCTCTAGGAAAAGGTGGCATATGAAGACTTCTATCAAATGGGAAAGGACAAATACTTTCCATTGTGAATTGTTGAGCAGGTTTGTCCTTGTTCTTCACAAGTTGACTAATCTAATCTTGCATGTCTCGAACCATTTTTTGCAACTTTCCAGTCTCATTTTCTTCTTCCTTGGCCACAAATATTTCAACTTGAAAATCTGAGGGTAACTTGGCCCCTTATTTAGCTAGCTCAAGGAAGTATTTTTCCTTCTCCTCTAGAAGGAGGATCTCCGTCATCTTAATAAGACCCTTGTTTTCTTTCATAGTGTCTATGTCATTTTGAGTTACGATGTCATCACCATCATTGCCAAGGATCTCATAAATACTAGGGACTTGATCTTGACTCTGATCGAAAGGAGGAGGTCGATAAAGATACATTGGTTGACCACCTTGAGCTTTGTTTTGAGCTTGATGTTGCTCATCTTGGGTTTGATCATGGTGTTGCTCATTTCAAGGTTGGGCATGACATTGGTCATTGGAAGATTGACCAAAATGCTGGTTGTTTTGAGATTGATCAAAAGTTTGACTGTATTTGCCTAGTTGGAAGTCGAATGGATCTCCCATCTTATCAACGGAGGACTATGAAGCAATTGAAGCCTCAGTAAAGTGATGTGAATGATGTCAAAAAGGTGCTACTAAGGTAACCTTTGATGAATGAATAGGATTAAAATATTTAATAAATTCAGATGAGAAGATATCGTCAACAGTATCACTAGGTTCAAATGAGTCACTATTTTCAGCAGGATCAACAAATACGATAATAGGATTAGTCTGAGGAAAAGGCCTTTCAAAGTTATGAAACAATGAATTGTTTTGTAAGAATGAGTTGTCTTGACCTTGAAATGAGAAACCAAGTTGCACTTCAAACAACGGATTAAAACACTCTTGGAACACTGGAGGTGATGGTTGAGACGGACTATCTTTTGAAGTACTCAATGAGGAACTCAAGGATCTCTCACAAAGTTCAAATTTTGCGACAGATTCAAGATGATCTATTTCTTGATTAGGAGGTTTGCTTCTACCTTGACTAGTATTCTGAATGGGATAAGTTTTTCCACTTCTAGTTGTGACATTCATAGACAAAGATGTGACAAGAGAAGACTCGGGATAATGCTAGACTCTGTCTCTAAGATAACAAAAAGGAGATAAATGGCTAGAACAGCCAAGATGTAAGATGGACCTGGTACGAATCATCAAAAGAGGTGGCTAGAATAGCCAATATAAGACTATCGCAACATGAGGTACAAAAGGCATAAAGAGATAAGGTAAACCAATGAGAGACAACACGAGTCAAAGAAAAGATTGATCGATTCCCAGCTTGGGACAACTAGTTTTTGATAGTGAACAATAAGAAAATAGAAAAATAGACCTCAGACAAAAAGTAGATCAGGAAAAAGTTTGACTAGTCAACGGGAATTTAGTCTCTATTTTGTAAATCTAAATACAAGTTCACGCAAAAAAGTACCAAGTCATGCGAGAAAAAACCAAACCTCATGCAAAAGAACAAAGTCTCACACAAGAAAGTGCTCTGAAAAGTGAAACTTCACGTGGGAAAGATCCAAAGTCTGATAGTTTGACACAGTTTTTGAGGTAAAAGTTGAATTCTGAGATACAGCCTAAATTGATGTCTGACAGAAAATCCAATTTCCTAATAGGTTTGAAGAACAGTTTAGTCAACAATCTCATTTTGAGGTTTCAAGCATTCGTTTAAAGACACAAAGGTTTAGATCAAGTAGTTGTGATACAAGAAATAGTCGTTAATAGACCTATCAAGGACAAAACAACTTGATAGTATCAGGGGAGTCTTTGTTTGATCATGATTGGACAATTTTTAAGACTCAATAACAAACACATAGCTATCCCTACCAAAAAAAATTGTGAGAAGACAAAACCTTTGCCCCACTACTTATGTGCATACGTGCACCTCACACAGTCGTGTCACCCCCTAGAGGGTGCCCATGTTTTTGGTGTTTCCAAGGAATCAATAGTATATGTTTAAAGGTTACCCTTGTGGCTAGAGCTAGTGTCATATACCACCTTCAAGCATCCAGGTGTATGCCTATGGTGGGAATCTATGGGAGAGATTCTTCCCCCTCCCTGGACAAAGATTATGCCTCCTTTCAGAGGTGAACCAGGTAGGCCACTAGCTAAGGAAAGTTTTGAATAGGCTTCCATTCATACTAACCTCTAGTGCCCCTGATACAGGGTTGAGGCCTCATAGCCACACCAACACTTGAAAGTTATACACCCCCGTAAGCAAGGCTAGGAGCGGCACCGCTCAGTACAACAAACAAGACCTTCTCAAGATGATAGTCAAAATCAAGAGAAGGAAGCTAATATGGCTTTGGAGTCTTTATACTCAACAAAGCATTCTTTATTAAAGTGAGGTGTAATCACTGGTGAAAGGTACGTACTCACTTGGGTCATTCCTGGAGGTTCAACTTCTGGCAGGCCCTCTAAAGGTGACACAACTTGGCTTAGATCCGAGGGTTTGATTTTTTGTTTCTCTCAAAGAGAGAAGAGCATACTTCTCTACCTCATCACTTCACCCAAACACATCAAGAAAATTCATCACTGAGTTAGTTTCACTCCACCAAATCTACAAGCTTTTGGGTTTCTAATTCTCTCAAAGAGAGAAGAGCATAATCCCCTGGCAAGTAGAAGTGTTAAAGATTCACTACCTTTCCCCACTTCCCCAAGAATCTGTCATATTAGTAGGATCATTAGGTTTTTGGATTCATTCATGGTCATCACCTCCATGTAATGAAGAGCCAAATTCCCTAGCCCACTATCAAAATTCTCAAGAAATTTTAACAAGGCCCTAATTAGACTATGTGAATGAAAGCAAGAAAACAAACACAACATTTTTATGAGATCTTCGACTATCATCCTGCAATCAAACCATTAGCATGTTTTATGTTCTTCAACAAACGTCCTGCAAAAAATTGTTATGATGTGGAAAGAACAGAGAAAAGGAAATTAATAGCAAACAAAAATTGTTAGAAATTTGGAATAGAAAACACAGAGACTGAAAAAAAATTTAAAAAATTGGAGTCAAATCACGTGCGAGGAAGTACTCCATAGCGCATGAGAAAATATAGGGTACTGCATGAAGATAGTGAAATTTTGCATGAGAGAGTGCTACTGAGAGAGAAACTTCACGCGGTATGCTCCAGATTCTCGCATGAGAATCCATATACATGAAAGTATGGACACACGGCAAAGCTCAAATTTCCTGTCAAAAAAATCAAGAATGAGGCTAGAAATTGACCTTTTATGCCCCACAGTGGGTGCCAAAATGTATGTGGTTGAACATGGACCTCTAATCCAACTACACACACAACATAGTCATTACTGACACAATCAAATTATGAAAATGAGTATTGATTACTCAATTTGAAATTCATGGTGAAGCGACCTATTGCCTTCTAATTAATCAGAGTGTTTAATTATTCTCAGATTGGAGAGCCAACAACCATAAGACCAAGTTAATATGAAGGATTTGAAAGCTAGAATGATAAGCAAAGCTGAAATTAATCTAGAATGAAGTGCAATTTAAACTAATAATGGAGATGCAATTATACTAAGAGCTTGAAAGAAATATGAGATGCAAGTTTAATCTAAATAACTTGAAAGAAATTTGAGATTAAACTATGAGCAAGTAAGCAAATTAAACTAATATGAGAATGCAATATTATATTAAAATGAGATTAAGCTAATTATGCAATTGAAAACTTGAAAATATGAAATAGTTGAGACTAAAAATGACTATAGTTTAGTTACTCTCCAAATTGTCCTCTTTTCGAATGAAGGAGAAGGTTCAATAAATAGACAAACCTAGAAGACGAATGAAGAGTTTCTTGATTTGAAATGATTGACCCTTCATTCCCAATTGAGACAAAAAAGCATGAATTACTTAATTCAAAGAATATTTATTGCCACATATGGGTGAGCTTTCGATTATTTTGATTTATTAATTCAAATAAGAGAGTCCATTCAAATAATAAAGCAATTTATTAATTCCTTTTCTGGGTATTAGCTAAGGGGGTAGATTTTAATTTAATTTAAAGCACTTAGGACTTTAGAATTAAAATAATTTATCATAGGGATTATTTAGCTAATAAAGTCTAATAGTTTAGGAATTAATTATGGTGTGTGATTAATGTAAATTAGGGTTTTTGCAATTGACATCAAGTCAAAATAAAGTCAGGTAGGAGAGAGAAAATTTCCTAGTAAAATAAGACTTTAAAGATGTGAAATTGAAGAAAATGCACCAAAATTGATTGAAATTATTAGGTGCTAATTTTGGTTATTACACCTGCAAGCACAAACAAACATCATATCAGTCATCTATATCATCAAATCTGAAAATCTAACTGAACTAGGTCAAAGTCAACCTCAGTTAGGTCAATGATGACTTTACTAGGTCAATGTTGACTTTACTAGGTCAGGGTCAGCCTTTTTGGGTCAAGGTTGACCTCATCTCAAAAACTGACAAAAACCCTCTAGTCAATGTCGACTTTCATGGGTCAAAGTCAACCTAGATGGGTCAATGTCAACCTAAGTGGGTCAGGATCAACCTAAAAGGGGTAAAATCAACCTTGCCTATAAAAAATAGGAATTTGGAAAGTATAAAGGTGGATAACAGTAAACTCACCTCAGGTAGTGATCATTTGGTAGCCAGGTTGTGTCTCAGAATCTCCAGGCGTGTTGCTCGAAGCTCCTCTCTTCTCGGCATCTTGATTCTTTGTTTTGAATCTAAAAATGGTAAGAATGAGTAAGTATTTCTCTCTTTTTCTTATTCATAAATTCAAATTAGGGTTTCCTTAGGGTAAACTCAGATTTTCCCTTCTTATGCATTTAGACAGACATCCACTCTTTTCATCATAACTTGAGTTTGGTAACTTTGTTTTTAGTGTTGTTAGCAGTGTTGGAATCGTGATTCAGATACCTAACTCCTTGAACTAATTTAGTAAGGTTAGGAATCCTTCTAATTGGTTTAGGAAAGGACTTTTCAACACTCTCCATATCTAGTATATAGAGTTTTTCTTATCACCCTATTTCATCCTTCATACGCTTCTCAAATTATCATATAGTAAGCTTTAGGTGATTTAGAGATTTTCATTAACCTTGTGTGTTTTAGGTTCTAACAGTTTTCTGTAGGATCTTCACATCAAGGACTTGGCTATATCCTTTTTATTTACTATGATGATTTCTTACTTTAGCTTGCATATTCACGTAGTGTCATATCTAAGCTAAAGTGGGGGCTAATTGTATCATCTTAAAATGGAAGCACTTCCATCTTGATAGATTTATCACCCTCTTTTAGTACATTTACCATGATATACTTGCATTTAGGATGCATTTTGCACTTATCTTGTTCATTCTATTTGAAATTAGGGTTAGGATCTGGAGGATTCTCCTTAATTTCCCTTTTCCCATGGCTCTATTTTATAGGTAGGACTTGGAAATAGGTCCTCCTAGCCTTCATCATAGTCATCATAGGATTTTATGCCTATCCCTGGCATTTTTTCCTTTTCTGTTATCATTTCTAGGTCTCCAGGCATCCCCGAGACCTCCTATCCTGATTCTGGCTAGATCTGGGCCCATAGGATCAAAATCAAGATTGTTCCTAACTAGGTCAGGTTCAAACTCAATCCTGACTAGGTCAGTCACAACCTTGATTCTGACCTCCTCCGAAATTTGTGCCCCTCTTTCAAAATTTGGTCCCGACAGGCCCCGAAATCAATGTCGGGCTCTTAGATCCAAGTGTGAAAAGGTTTTAATTCAAAATTCATTTAATTATTTTCCTTCCTTAGTTGGTTATTGTGATTGGACCTTAATTCAAGGTGAAATTTGAATTATGGGTCCTCACATTGCTCTAGGAGCCTCACCTTGAAACCTCTATATAAAGACTCTCATTTGCATTCATTTTCACCAAGTACAACCAAGCATTCTCATGATCAAGTTCTCTAAAGGATTCAATTTCATGAGCAAGAATATTTCAAGCAAGCAAGGAATGGTGAAGATGCAAGATAGAAAGAGGATGATATAGAAGATCAAGCCATTGTTGACATCAAGCATTTTTGTGAACACATGTTTGGAGCAAGAGAGATCCTTTCTTCCTTGATCCACCATTATCAATTTTCAAGCATTCAAAGATTCAATCATGGAGTAACAATTACAGATTATGAATTTGGTAGAAGTACTTTAGCCTTGGCGGCTTGGTATGCTTTTCTATCTCATTCAAATCTATGCATTGTTGTTTCATATATATTCATGCTAGGGTTTTGATCTAGAGGATTAGATCTTGGCATTACACTTTTAATACATACACACACACATTCTATTTCAATCAACTATTCATGGAGGTGGAGATCACCAAAAAGAGGGTTTGACTAAGGAAAAACCCTATATAGCCACCCCAAAAACCTCCTTTTTTAGATATCTAGAATCATTGTTTTGGGAATCAGAGGACATATTTGAGTACCCTTTTCACTGAACTTCCGAGATCTATGAACAAAGTTAGAATCAAACTTCAGAATAAAAATGTAGTATTTGACCTTTTATGAAGGTCAAAGTCGACCTACTATCGGAAAGATGAAACTTTTCTGGGTTTTCTCCATCTCGGCTTTCTAATCACAGATTTGGTTGCAGAATCTTCTAAAACCTCACATAGACTTTAGAAAATAGGTATTTATAAATCAATTTCATGATGAGGTATGTATCTTGACCAAATTAATTTCCAAGTATTTCCAGATTTACTTATGCTATTTCAATTCAAATGAATAAGTGTTGAATGTTAGGTACATTACTAAGCTTCCATTTTACACCTATTCACACCTGAATCTGCATCATGACATTATTAAAAATACATGCCTTAGCATAAAGAGAGACATGAATATCCAGAAAACTGTGAGAAAAAAACATAGTATTTCAATCTTTCCATAAGGTAAACAAAATCTCCATCCTGAAAGTATGCCATATTTGGGTGTACTAGGAAGGCATTCTGGGAGAATCACCAAGAAGTGCCATGTGCCATGAAAAAGGTTTAGGCCTAAAAGGAGAAAACAAGTTGTGAATCCAGACCCATTAATTCTGGGCACAACGATAAAACCAAAAAATGTGCATGAGCTTGTTAGAGTGACCACAAAAAGGGCATTTACGATCAGGAACCCCCAAATGCCTGAGTCTACCTCCCAAAGATAAACCCTGGTATAACAAACACCAAGAAAAATGAGCAATTTCAAGCTCAGTGACAGAGTCCCAAATAGTATGAAATCTCCAGCCCTAACTCTTTTGAGAAGAAGAGATATGCCTGTATGCACCCTAAAATGCTCGCCTAGACTTTGGGCCCCGATTTAGCAATTTATCAAATCCCTGAATCAATATTTTCAAAAATCAACATTTTTCAATTATATCAATTTCCTTGATCAAATCCTATTTCATCATTTTTGATTATTTTCCTTTGGCTAACCATTTTATCCTAAGTCTTTATTTATTTAAAAGGAATATTTCCTCCCTTTTTAATAAATAAAAAAAAGCCCCCACTTTCCCTCTTATCCTAAGTTGCACAAATAAAGCATTATTCTTATTTTATAAAAAGGGAAAAAGTACTTTTTGTCTCATATGGACACAAAAGTCAACTCTTATTTTCTCATTGGAGGATATTTGTGCACATGGATTGCTCCTCTTTCAAGCTCCATCGTTGATTAAGTCTTTTGCCTCTTAATCTCTATGGTCCATTCCTTTTCATTTCTTATAAAAGAAGAGCTCTCTTCCTCATTTGCATATCCATCTCTTTTATGCAAATGTTATGCTACAGGTTTTCTAGGTCATTTAGAGCTCTTTGAAGACATTCTTGCATTCAAGCTTTGAAGACATTATTGCTGCATTTCATTTAGCTTTCTTTCTTGCTTTCATAGTTGCATAATCATGGCATTCTTAGTATAGACTTTCTTTATGCTATAGATTAATCTCACATAGTTTAATTAGGAGGGATTGTAAGACTTGTACTTTCCTTTCATAGCCTAGTTTGCACTTTTATTTTCATAGAATAGCTTGCATCCTCATTCTTAGCTTACTTGCATTGCATTTCCATTTGATTCTTTGGGGATATTGGCACTCTTGCCCTTGTCTTCAATTTTGGAATCTCTCATTGTGTGGTTGACTAGCAAGGTCATAAGTTTATTAGCTCTAGCTGAGAGCAATTTTACAATCTTGCAACTCCATACATAGAGAGCTCTAGGTCACTATTGAAGGTTTCCCTTTCATGGATTTCTTTTGATGTAATGACTTAGAGAAGTGCACTACTTTTGTGTGTACATTTTTGGTGCCCACCATGGGGCAGAGTAGATTAGCTTTGTCCTTTAGTTTTGCAATTTTTGTCATGTTTTCGGTAAATTTTGAGCTTAATTCACGGTCTCTAGTTTTCTGTCCCAGAGCATCATGTGATACTTGTAGGAATATCGCATGATGGTTCTCTATACATACGTGTGATACTTTGCTTGTCGAAAGTATCACCTGTCTATTACAGAAATTGTCGCCTGGTCTTGGACGAAGTATCACCTGGTATAGGGAGAAGTATCACCCAGAAGTAAACTATCACCCCAGTATACTAAAAAGTAATGTGCGATACTTCTAGTGTCTGTACTATTGACTGTACCTAGTAGTGACTTGTCTTTTTGAATCTTTTGGGCCGAGTTTAGATTTAATTAGTTTGTTGATTTAGTTCACTGTGGTTAAGCAAAGTTTAGTTGCAGATTTCATTTGGATTTTGGGATTTTTCTAACCTTGTGGGCCTAACAAGTTGTGGTTGTAGGTACATTTTCTTGAGAAATTTGCCAAAATTTCATGCTAAAGGGCTACTAACAGTTTTTGTAGGGCTGCCCAAAAAGCATAAAAATACAAAAAAAAAAAAAAAGTGTGCTTGTTTTTATTTTCATTTCAAGTGTGGCAATTACTAGTTGTTTCTTTTTCTTAAGAACATTAATATCTTGTGGAAGAGATTTTGAGGTGGTAGGAGAAGTATGCTCATCACCCTTGTGGTGAACCAGAAAATCTTGACCCATCTTAGGATTTTGGAAGCAAGAGGGTAATTGAACTTTGCTTCGTGTGTTTGGGAGAAAGCTTTGAGATAAAGGAGTATGTTCTTCACCCTTGTGGTGAAACAAAATCCTTGAACCTCATAAGTTGATCCATTTTTTGTTTAGATCTTTAGAATCCTTTAGCAAGCCTGCTCTTGAGCAATCAAGAGGAATGACCCAAGTGGGGACAAGATTATTGCTAGCTATTCCAACCCACTATAAACTCAAGGCTATCAAGAACACAAAACCTTGGTAGATGTAGTGCTTGTCTTCGCTTGATGTGAGTACTTGTGGGATTGTGACCATGAGAAAAATATTGAGCAAGAATGCTTAAGGTACTCTTGAGGCTGCAAGGTCCATTACTTGCTGTAAGGTAAGGAGTCCCTTTGGGGAGCAAGAGGGGTACTACAAATAGAAGCCCTTATTAAGAACCATAGTTAGAAGCCACCCTATTTACCCACTTAGCTTCTTGGTGCAAGGATTGATCCAAGTGGACTACCTGGATCACCTCAAGATACTCACCATATGTGTTCCTTTGGTTGTGTCATTGACACTTCCATGACAAAGCCAACATCTATTGTGGGTAACCACTTTGTGTGAGGTGAGGGGACATCAAGTTGTGGGCCAAGTTGATAAGTAATGAGCCTTTACTTTCTAGGATAGATATTTCTTGAAGTGTCTTCGATTGTATAATACTAGTGTTAACATTCTTGAAGATTCAAAAAAATCGATAGTATTCATAGGGTGTTTTTCTATTTTGATATCACAAGTGTTTGTCTTGGAAAGGTTTCTTTTGCCCTTGTTTCAAGCGTTTTAAGACATGTTTGACCCCTTTTTGTTTGCAAACCTATCAAATTTCTGCTGATATTGTGATTGAGATCGAAAACATCAACCCTCAGACTAAAAATTTTGATCAAATAGACCTGAAAATGCACATTTCACACAATTATGGTCAAGTGTCATACAAACTAGCAACAGTATCACCTGCTTTGAGTAGAAATATCATGCGATAGTTCATTCCTACTATACTATCGCCCAACCTACCTGGTGAGCTCTATTGCCTGGTGAAAGGTGAAGTATCACCTCAGTAAGAAGTATCACCTGGTTAGCCTGGAAAGTGTCGCCTAAAAAATTTTTGTTGTATACCTGGTTTCAGTCATTTCACAGTTGCTTTTAGTTGATAGGTCTTTAGGTAGGTAACTTATCTTGCCACTGGAAGCCTATCTTTACCCTAAATTTCTATTTTTACCCCTCTAGGGGTAGTTTCATTTGATTTACCAAGCCACCTCGAGAAAAATTGTCAAGCTAGAAGATTATTCCTATTGAGAAAGTATATCTCTAGAGTTGTTAGTAACATTCTTGGAGAATTTTAGTACTCTTTTTGTCCAAATCATTTCCATTCAAATTCAATTTTAATTATACAATTTGGCTAAGTCCATCCTCCTGGTTCAAACGTGCAAGGATATTGATCCTTTGATTTAAGCACCTCTTTGATAGTGTTGGTAATGCCTATTGCAATTTCTATCTTACCATCTCTTTTTTTTTGGACATTAGAGAACTTTGATTATCCTATTTTGGTGTTGACACTTTGAGAGGTCACTGTATCATCAAGAATCCTTTTCTTTCATGTTAGCTACAACAAGGTACCAAGTGAATCGAGGGAAATGACCCCTAGCTGTCTTTAATCAGTTACCCTTAGTTAAGACTCGTCAACGGTGAAAGGGAAAAGAGCCCATTTTCGATCAATCCCCTAAGAGTGACTCTGAAGTTTGCTTTGACCCTAGAAAGTTGGGTACCTCTTTAGCACTTTCACAATCACATATGGATATGAGTTATACATTGACTAAATAACAAAAAGAAGCAATGGATCAAACCCTTGATGACATTTACCAATGACATAGGGGTAATATGATGTATGGTGGGTCTTCTTATGATAATCAACCCAACTCACCCCCTATCAACTCATGATATCTAGATGCTCACCAACAAGCTGAGAGACACTATGTGCAAGCACACCAAGATGCATGGTCACAACATGAAGACCAAAACAACACATCTAGTGAAGCTCATGTCAACGCAGCGCATGCCAATGATTGGTACAAACATTCAAGACCCAACTCTCTACTTAGAACAAGTTCAAGATATGGGCATCAAAGGCTTAAAAGTATTGAATGAGAGAAACAAGCCTTTTTGGATGAGCAAGATGCTAAAGAGGAGAAGTTTAGACACTTAGAGGAGGAACAACGAGCCTTGATGGATATACAGAGGAGAGCCACACAAGAAGAACAAGATAGGCTCCTAGCCCAACAACTTAACGCCCAACTCAACAATAGGGGTACCAACAGTAGGACCAACTCCCCACCATCTACTCCCTCGGGCACCCCATGCAGCAGAAAGTATTCAAGGTCCCCATCAAGATCTCCTAGTCCTAGAGGAAGGACTTTACAACATGCACATTATAGGAGACACACACCTCCTAGACTTTCAAGACAACCCTCCCAACAAGTGCGTCATGGCTCTCAACATGGAGGAAGTAATGTCAACTTTGACACTATTGATTTCATGACAATGCAACAAGAACCATCCTTCCAACAATATGTGGAGAAGTATGTGGAAAAAAATAAGGATCATTTGTTGGAAAGTCTAATCAATAAGGGTGCAAAAGTCCCATACAACTTTGATGTGGACCAAAAGATCAAGAAGCAAAACCCTTCAACTGATGAGGTGATTAAGTAGATGCAAAAGACTATGGAGAAAATGATGGCTCCAAAGAATACCTTCAACTTGGACTCCATATGTCCCAATCCCATTGACAAGAGTGTGGTTATGGTATATTTTCCTAGAAAGGTTGAAATCCCCACATATGACAAATATGATGGAAGTGGTGACCCCCATGACCATGTACGACAATTCTATATCATGAGCTTTGAATTTCATCATGAGGACTCCTACCTTATGACATTATTCCCGAGGAGCCTTAAAGGCCAAGCTATGGAGTGGTTTACTAACCTTACCCCTCCTGTTAAAACATTCAAAGAACTTGTCCAAAGGTTTGTGCAGCACTTTGCATATAATCTATCAAGGTCAGTCACCATGCTTGATTTGTGCAAGCTAAAACAAAATCAGGGGGAACCCTTTGTGACATTTTTACAAAGGTGGAGATGCTTATGCTCCAAATATTCTAGGACCATCCCTGAGGAAGAAAGGATTGATATAATATGTGAGCAATCTAGTGCCAAAATTAAGATATGAAGTTAGAAAAATGGTCTTTAATTCTTTTGACACTATGGTAAAACTGCATGTCACATCAAGGATGTTCTAAAAGAACAAGGTATTTTGGCCAAACAAAGTAACAACAACAATTGCCCAAACAATAACAACAACAATAAGGATAAAAAGAACTCATATTGGAACAAAAATAAGCAAGTAGTCAATGACAGAGTTGTTGACTCTCCACAACCTAAGGAACAAGGAGTTCTTAATCTATCTAATGTAGTTCAAGCTATGAAGTTGCAGACATCCTTAGATCAACAAGAGCACAAGCCCAAGTATCAAGATAAGCCTAAGTTACGAAAGAGGCAATTCACTAAGCTTGGAGACTCTTATGTAGATATTTTTAAGACCTTGATTGCTCATAATTTGGCACAACCTCAGGATCCTACAAAGTTTCACATACCAGATCCTAAACCTTACTGGTGGAATGAGAAAGCTTACTGTGTATACCACAATGGGATTGGACATGACATTGAAAATTGTTTTAAACTTAAACATCTTGTTCAAGACCTCATTGAGACTAGGAAATTATAGGTTGATGGGTTGACCACAAATGCAAACCACAAGGCCTTTAAGGAGCCCTTGCCTAAGTATGAGAAGGGGGAGACTTCTAAAAACAAGAATGGCAAGGCCGCAATCAATTATACCTATACAGCTATAGAAAATGTCATCAATATGCTTGAAGTTGTGGAAAATGATGTCAACATGATGAGGGGGAAAGATTCCTATGGTTATGATGTAAACTCACCTCCCATATTTGATGAAGGACCCATTGTTGTTCTTAGGGGTCCTCAATCTCAAAGGTCATCTCAGCCTCTCAATGATGTTACTAGGAGTCAGTCCCAAGGTCCTATTATCATTAGAGGTCCTAATTCTAGCAAATCTAGGCAACCAGTGTCCAAAAGTGTTCCACCCAAGTCTGTAGTTGGTCTTGATATGAGTTACAACCTTTTTGATCAGTTACAGCAAATGCCAGTGTAGATTTCCATTTTTGAGCTCTTAGAATTGTCTCCTAGACACAGGTGTGTCCTTGAGGATGCCTTGCGAGCCACTAATGTTCCTAATGACATAGATGTAGATCAATTCTAGAACATGGTCAATCACCTTGCTAGCCCTCATTACCTCACATTTCCAAAAGAGGACAATAAAGCATTAAGTCATCCTCACAATTTTGCCCTTCATATCGAGGTCATGATCTACAAAACCCGTGTTAGGCATGTGTTAATAGATGGGGGTGCTAAGCTTAATATTTTCTCTTTGAGTCTATTGAAAGCTTTGGGATATTCTAAGCAAATAATTGACACTAGGAAGAAGATCACAATTAAAGCCTATGATGAAGCAGAGCGAAGCTCTAAGGGATTGGTTGTTCTTCTTGTTAGGATCGGTCCTATGGAAAAGGACATTTTGTTCTAGATTGTTGATGCCGGACCTTTGGCATATAATATCTTGTTGGGTAGGCCATGGATTCATGACATGCAAGTGGTGTCATCTACCTACCACCAATGTGTTAAGTTCCCTTACAATGGAGTTAAAGTATGCATACCAGGGGATAGCACATTATCTATTAATGCGATTTTAGCTGGCTCTCATGTCCCTTTGAATAGAGAGGCTAATAATTTTGATGCTGCTCTTGAGCAGTGTAAGAGTAAGTTTAAGTCCATAGACCTTGGCATGGGAGACTACCAAATGGATTCCTTCACAAAAATGCCAATCTCGCCTAGGTCTTATGGAAAACCTTCACCTGAGAGGAAACCTTCATCCTCAGCTATGACCTTGTTTGGAAAGTTTGTAGAGTCCTCAGTACCTATTCATGAGGAGAAAGAGGAGGTAGCCATTAGAGATTGCATTTATAGAGAAGAAAAGTATCAACATAATGATAATTTTGCACCATCTCCTAAAACCTATGGGAGAGGGTATACTTTGGTTAAAAACATGGGCTACCCAGGTCATGGCCCTCTTAGTCACAGGTTAGATGCCAAGACTGAACCACTCGACCATACTCTTTTTGGTTGTAGGACTAAGTCAACAGTTGGCCTAGGCTTTGATCATGAAAAGAAGACAAGTGTCCCTATCCTAGCTGCGATGGATAGTGACAGTGACTCAGATTATACACCCAATCTTCAAAACCAGCAAGAAATGATTGATGATTGGGTGCCTTCCACCAATCTCCTTTGGGGAGATTCAGATGATTCAGCAGCTGAAAATACAGACACTAGAGAAGGTGATACCCTTCACAATCTCAAAGCTTCTACATCAAGGCATCCCAAGCCTTCTTGGTGTAAACATCCCAGCAAAGATTCAGAAATAGATTCGCATGAGTTTGAGTGGGATTCTCTTTCAGATGAAATAGTTGATTTGGACATGGATGTTGTCCACACTTATAGTACTCAACCCGATGTGACCAATGAGCCTAGTGTAGGACTAGAGGATTGGACTCCTTGAATTGCCTTAGTGGACAACGCTTCGTTTGGTAGGATGAGTCCTCATTCAAGTATCTTAGAAGGAGACTTGACAGATCCTAACTGTGCGATCACTAGAGATAATGCCTTTCATATCAATAATGTTGAACCAGTCATTGACCTACCCCTTGTAAACCGTCATTTGATTGATTGGTCATAACTTTGTCAAGAGCCTTAACTCCTCACTTTTCACAATGACTACGAGATAGCCTACTACTTGAATGCTCTTGAACCCGTAGTCTCTTCCACCAACGAACCTACAATGAGTATGACAGAGCTGGATATTAAGTACCTCAATCAAAAAATAAAAGAGAAATGGTTCTGATGGCGAAAACCACTTTGTGGCGGTGTCAGAACCCAAAATAGTAAAAATAAAAGATGTATCTGAAGGTGAAAACCTCTTTGAGGCACCTAAGGATGGGGTACTTAATAATCTACCGAGTTATTTCCAAGACAGGTCATTGGTTCTTATTGATCCTACACAACTAGTAAATTTGAATATGGAAGAGGCTCCAAAAGTGATACATCTAGCTCAGTCTCTGTCAATGCAAGAAAAAGAGGCATACACAAAGTTCTTACAAAAGAAGAAAATCAATTTTTCTTGGACATATTCAGACATGCCAGGACTTGACACTAATCTCATTATGCATCACTTATCTATAGCTCTAGGAATTAAACCAGTAAAACAAAAGTTGAGGAAAATGCATCCTCACATAGCTCTCCTTGTTAAGGCTGAATTAGAAAAGCTCATAGGAGCAGGATTTATTAGAGCTATCAACTATGTCGAGTGGATCTCAAATATTGTTCCAGTTTCAAAACATTATGGGTCCATTCATGTATGCACAGACTTCAAAGATCTTAACAAAGCTTGCCCAAAGGATGAATTTCCACTCCCTAGCATAGACATGATAGTGGATATGACTACGGGCTATGAGATATACTCTTTAATGGATGGTTTTTCCGGTTATAACCAAATAAAAATAGCTCCTGAGGATCAAGAAAAGACAGCCTTCACATGTGCATGGGGAACCTATTGTTGGAACGTCATGCCATTTGGATTAAAAAATGTGGGAGCCACATACCAAAGAGCTATGACCACAATATTTCATGATATGATGCATAAAAACATGGAGGATTATGTGGATGATACCTTGGCCAAGTCTAAGAAAAGGGATACACACCTAGAATATTTGGAAGTAATTCTAGATCGAATGGAGTAGTTTCAATTAAGATTGAATCTGAAAAAGTGTACATTTGGGGTTACCTCAGGTAAACTTCTAGGATTCATAATTTTAGCCAAAGGAATAGAGGTGGATCCTGAAAAGGTTCAAGCTATATTAGATATGCCACCTCCTAAGAACATTAGTCAGATGAGAAGTCTTCAAGGATGACTCCAATCCATATGGAGGTTTATTTCATAGCTTGCAGATAGAGCACAACCATTCAATAAGACATTGCATAAGGGAGCCACATGTGCTTGGAATGAGGATTGCCAAAAGAGCCTAGATCAAATAAAGCAATACTTGGCTAATCCTCCAATTTTAATGCCTCCTATCCCAGGAAAATCATTAATTTTGTACATCTCAGTGACAGAATCTTCCTTGGGGGCATTGTTGGCTCAACTTGATGATACTGGGAAGGAAAGAGCCATCTACTACATTAGTCATACTCTAGTATCTTATGAGATCAATTATAATAGTATTAAAAAGTCTTGTCTTGTGGTAGTGTTTGCTTCCCAAAAGTTGTGACACTACATGTTTTCCCATTCTATACATCTTGTTGCAAAAATTGATCCTCTTAAGTATTTGCTTAGTAAGGCTACTCTCACGGGTAGACTTGCTAAGTGGATGATGGTTTTGTCAGAATTTGATATAGAGTACATTGAGTGTAAGGCTATAAAAGGGAAATCTATTGCAGATCAAATTGTTGATTTCCCAGTCAAAGATAGCATGCCTATTCAAGTGGAATTCCTAGATGAGCATATCATGTACATGACCACACATACTTGGAAAATGTTCTTTGATGGTTCAAATATGAAAAATGGATCAGGAGCTGGAGTATTGTTTATTTCTCCTCATGGGTACAACATACCTAAGTCTTACAAACTTTTTTTTCCATGCACAAATAATATTGTAGAATATGAGGCTCTAACCAATGGACTTAAGATGGCTATAGAATGGAATATAACAAAGTTTCATGTCTTTAGGGATTCACAATTAATTATCAACCAAGTAAATGAAGATTAGAAAACTAAGGATGATAAGCTGATACCTTACAAAAAGATGGTTGATTCATTACGATGTTACTTCACATTTGTGACATTTCAACAAATCCCTAGAGCAGAAAACAAATCATTTGATACTATGGCTACATTGGCTTCCATTCTTCAGCTAGAGCAACATGAATCTAGATATGAATTCTTGGTGGAAGAGCTGCGTCACCCCATTTTTGACTCCTCGGAAAGCCATGTTATTTGTACCTTGGTTAGTCATGAGTCATCCCGCTATGGTGCCATTTACTCCTATCTCTATGATGGCATTATCCCTAACACCTTCAACCATTCTGAAAGAAGAAACCTTGTCCGTAATGCCTCTCACCACACCCTTATCTCTGGTGATCTGTATAGGAGGGGTTTAGATGGGACACTTCTTAGGTGCTTGGAGAAGGATGAGTCCACCCGAGCGTTAGTTGACATTCATGAGGGTATTTGTGGAGGACATTCCAACGGTCTTGCCATGACCTGAAGGTTTCTTAGGGTGGGGTATTATTGGCCCACAATGTAGATGGATGCTATAGCTTTTTCCAAATCATGTGAAAAGTGTCAGAAACATGGAAACCCGATTCATGCTCTAGGTAGGGAGCTTATTCCTTCTATTTCTCATTGGCCATTTCAATGATGGGCCTTTGACCTTGTTGGGTAGATTCATCCCAACTCATCAGGTGGACATAAATTCATTATTACTGCTACTGACTACTTTACCAAATGGGTAGAAGCCATTCCACTATCTGTTACTTCAGGGAAGACAATTTCTTTATTCATCTTGAATCACATCATCTGTCAGTTTGGGATACCTTTTGAGATAATCACTGACAATGGAGGTCAATTCAAAAACAAGGACCTTACACACCTCTGTAAGAAATTCAAGATAAAACTGCATTGGTCCTCCATTTACTTCCCATAAGGAAATGGACAAGCAGAGGCTTCTAATAAAACCATTCTTAAGATTCTCCATAGAATAGTTCACAAGAATGGTAGGGACTTGCACTTACAAATCAATCTAGCCTTATGGGCTTATAGAACAAGTATACATACTCCAATAGGGGTTACTCCTTTTACCCTTACCTATGGTGCTGAAGCAGTATTACCTTTAGAAGTAGAGATCCCTTCACTTAGAGTCTCTCTCAAAGGTTTGATAACGGATGACGATTATCGTGCCATGAGGTTACAAGACTTAGAACTTCTAGATGAGAAGCACAAGGCCTCATTTGATCATATGAGAGTGTATTAGAAGTGTATGTCAAAGGCATTCAACAAGAAGGTTCACCCTAGAGAGTTTCAAGTAGGTGATCTTGTTTTGCCAGAGAATCCTAAGAACCAACAAAATAGAAAGCAAAAGGGTAAGTTCAAACCTAATTGGCTTGGGCCATATGTCATCAAAGTTGCTTTTGGAATAGGTGCTTACTTGTTATCTGATGAGGATGGAGAATAGCTCCTTGATCCCATCAATGTTTTTCACCTCAAGAAGTTCTATCCATGATGCCTATTTAGTCTGGGGGCATCCTTTGTACATATTTTATGATCCTGAGAAAATACCAAAAAAATTCATATATGATGCTGAAAAAATCCTAAAAAGCATATAAAGTCCTGAAAAAAGAGAATCCTAGTGAAAACCTAGCAATAGGCGCTTTGATGTCTCATCAAAAAAATTCAAAAAAAATAGAAAAAGTGCCTTGGTAGCAAAAATACAAAAAAATCAAAAAATCAAAAAAATATCCAAGTGGTGAAAACCTAGAAACAAGTGCTACTTGAGGCCTTTGCACCCTTGTCTTTTAACATGCATCCTTGACACTTAGCCATTCTCCATCATGCCTTGACCTTATTTGACTTATTCTGGAATTGGTCTTTATTTTTGTCTAGGGGGCATACCTGTTAGCATAGGTCCTTTAGGTGCATTTGTCTCTTGGGGCATTTCACAAATAGGTGTTTTCAACACCACCCCAAACTATTTTTTTTAACACTACCCTAGCATCAATTTTTTCTCAACACTTATTAGATGTCTTACCCACCAATCTAAGTATGATGCGATATCGCTCATTAGCAAATTTGATACTCAAAGTTTGACTCTATCACCAACACACACGCACTTAAACAATCAACTCAATTGAGATATGTTGACTTTATTTTTCTTTGTGTGCTGTCTATGAGGATTTCTTTGATGAGTGGTCTCTCCCTGAGAAGTTTTCAATGATGCATAGCTAGAAGACTGAGGGTATGAGAACATGTTTTATTTCTTTATCTGCTTGTGGGTATATTTTGTTAATCCTAACTGTCATGAGCATTTATGCTGGTCTTACTTGACACTAGGGATTGACAAGGTATTATCCTTGACTATTTTTTTTATGTGAGTGCATGCTTATAGCTACCCTAACTTTCATGTGTCTTGATGCAAGCATAATCTCACCATAACAAACTTAGGTAATCTCACTACACTAGTCATCTTGACCTACATGTCTTTGGTGCCTAGGTGGGATTCCCACATCTATATCTGATATAGATCATATTCATATTCACATAGTCATACTAGTGTGTATTGTATGATCTTATGACACTACCAATAATGCTCGATGATGATAATTAGATGTTTATAAGCATTGTGACCTTGCAAGTCAACCACTTTTCATAGTAGCTTCCATTTTTAGGTTCATGATTAGATTAGTTTTGCATCTTGCATATGGAGAGAGCTCTCCTTTCAATCATTCATAGACTAGTCGGTCAACTCCTCTCACCTTCTATTTCTTCATGTCTCTTGCTCCTTGTCTTTCATCTCAAACCTATTCTAGTTCATCACAAGGGGTTAATCATATCATCATATCTATATCTCAAAAATGTCATTTTCAAAACATGAGTCTATATCACAAACATAAGAATCAAACATACATCTATGAGAGAGAATCTACATGAGCATTTAACACATACATTTTGAGCAATATGACAAGACAATATATATAAACTGATACATCCATCACAAGTGAGACAAATGCACATGATATATCGAACATCCAGTAATCTCATATATCTATAACAATGTCATGATATACAATACAATATAAGATCCCAAAATCTAGATCAAAAGTCTCAGGATATGTCCAAAAACATCTAAACCTAAGCCCTAAACCTAGGACTCACTCTCCCCATCACGTGGACCTGGTGGTGGGGGAGGTGGTGCCGCATCTAGTACCATGTCCAATCTACTTGCCCTTTGAGAGTAGGATGGTACTCTCTGACCCTCTGGCACAGCCTATAAGTAGAGTCCATGATAATAAGTAGCTCATGCTATCTCTCTCCAGATCTTTGCTACGTCTGCCTGTGCCGCCCTCTCTCGGCATGCTATCTCTACCCTGAGATCTGTAATCTGCTGATCTTTATTTGCCCTCAAATCAGCTAGCTACTAATCTCTCACTACTATGGTGATGCATAGCTGCTACATCTTCATCTCTAGAGCCTAGATCCTGGCTCTCAGGTCCTCCCCTCCTGCAGGTGGATCCTGCCTGGCCTTTGCTTGTCAGTGAGCTAGTCTCACCTCAACCTCGAGGGTCACTGATCTTCATCCCCGTCACCATTTTTGACCACCTGATCTGGATCCCTCCCTAGTCTCCATCACTCCCCCTCTCCCTTTATCTCCTCCATCTCCTCTATCATCCCCATCATCCCCACCCTAAGCTACCAGTTGTACATCAGGAATAGTGAATCAAGGGAATGGAACCCTCCACCATTCAGCCCTATATGCTGCATCAAATCCTGCATCAGCCATATCAGGAAGGTACTCCCGGGGTTCCCTCCTAATGCCATCCATCTCCTCAATGGCCAGTTGATGATCTAACATGGGTAGCCACCCATGTCCCTCCTCATCCCTAGACCTCGCATAAGTGGTGGTCTTTGTAGAGACCCGCTGCTGCTGCCCGAACTCTCACCATACCCGAGTGATGTAGAATCTCTCGACTATCCCTGCATGTCATCCTACTAATGGTTGATTACATAGCATGTAGTTCAACTTGTTCTCTACATCACTCCAAGACTCAACTACCCTGTATGGCCTCCATATGAAGGAGGTCATCTCATCCAAGATCCGTCTACAGTGTGTCACATCTCCAGTATGGGAATGTGATATAAACCCTCTATACCTATATATGAATAGATATCTCCACTCTCTTGGTTGAACCCTAGGGCACACCACAGCGATGTGCTCCCAAGCCCACACGTGTGCCAGGATGGCACTGCAAGCCCATGTCTGACCCTCCCTGTAGATGATCTCATGTAAATCATGATACATCTTCGTAAGTATGGCAAGTCCCCATGCCATGCATTAGGGTCTACCTACCAAGTCAACCAGTAGTTTGCCCCATCTGAGAGGGAATCCCTTCTGACTATGATCAGTCAGCAGGGCCTATGAGATGATGGAGGCAATAATGCATGGCACTAGGAAGTCTCTACCAAAATCGTCCATCAGTCACTCCTAGCTGATGTGTCTATCAATGATAGTGACATCTTGAAACATGCCCTAGATAGCATGTCAGCCCTCAGTGGCATCCTGATCATAGTATACCTGTGCCAGCAAACAATCATGTTATTTTTCATCATGTGGAAACATTACACTTAAACGATTATATCTTCAAGCATGATTATACTTACAGGCTCACCATGGCATGGTACTCTGAGAATCCTGTAGGCATCCTCTAATGTGATGGATGCCTCTCCAGTGTGCAAGTGAAATGTGTTATGCTCACTATGCCATCGCTCGGCCAAGGCTGTCAATAGACCATGATCAGCCCAGATATATGGGAACTGCAACAAATATCCAAATCCCATAGCCCTCAAGTCAGCCTTGCCCAGATCATCAAGATCTCAGACACATTTCAGTCCCACCACCTTCGGTGCTCTAATGAGTAACGCCAAAAAGTGCTCCTGTAAATCATTAAACCAATCCAAATGTTTTTACATATCATGATGAATGTCTAAAAATTAGTACAAGACATATACAACGTAAAATTGTCTTGACCCATGTCATTTTTGCTCAAAAATACAAGATATATATATATATATACATATATATATATATATATACATATATATATATATATATACATATATATATACATATATATACATATATATACATATATATACATACATATATATATATATATATATATATATATATATATATATATATATATATATATATATATATATATATATATATACATATATATATATATACATATATATATATACATAGATATATATATATATATATATATAATATATATACATAGATATATATATATACATAGATATATATATATATTGGCACTCTTGCCCTTGTCTTCAATTTTGGAATCTCTCATTGTGTGGTTGACTAGCAAGGCCATAAGTTTATTAGCTCTAGCTGAGAGCAATTTTACAATCTTGCAACTCCATACATAAAGAGCTCTAGGTCGCTATTGAAGGTTTCCCTTTCATTGATTTCCTTTGATGTAATGACTTAGAGAAGTGCACTACTTTTGTGTGTACAATGCCAATGCTGGTTGAGAGAATCAATCATGGGAAAATGAGAGATAAGACAAAAATACCCAAGCTTAGGTTTGTAACTGGTGAAGGGCATAGCAAGATACCATTTCCAGTCCTTCCACCATGGTCTAACAAATTTAATTCCTGATTTATGCAGGAGATGAGGCGGGATAGCTGAAATCGGCAAGTCAAAAGTCTGACAATCTGGGCAGACGAGCCAAAATTGAACCCAGAGATCTGATGGAGTTGATGAAAAACAACCCACAGCTCCCAAGAACACCTGCACGCAAACACCTGTCACAGAAAGAGAGAGAAGCAAACAGCTATGGAGGCCTGAACGCATTGATCCACGAGAGAGGAGAAGTCCTTGATGTGCAAAAACAAAAGTTGCAATCAATAATAAAATGTCAGAAAAAGGTTACAAAGTATTATGAGATCAATCCTTATGAAGGAGATTAGAAAACCTAAAAAGGTAAAACCCTAGGTTGCATGATAATAATTAATAAAGATAATTAATTATTATATGCCTAAAGTTTAGCTTAAGTCGAAAGAGGTAATAAGTGACTGAATAATTAAATCAATATGATTTAATTAATCAATAAACACTTTATTACTCTAACACCCCCCCTTAAGATAAACTTTGGGAGAAGCTAAAAACCTAGAAAGAACTACTAAAAGCAAATGGGTCCCGGCAACAAAGGCCTGATCAGGTACCCAAGTACAAAAGAGAGTCTCTACAAAGCGGAGAAATAGAGAAAACCACATGGGAAAAACTCTACTCCAAAAAGAGACAAAGCCTAGTCTGAAGGACTGAAGAAGCCTCCAAAACTAGGAATGTTCCAGAAAATAGGAACAAAGATGAACATGTACAACATCACTGAAGCATGAAACTGCAAACTCTGTCAAGAAGAAACTGATGATTAGAAGATCCTCCACAGAAATATGACTAGGTAGAGAAGACTGTAATCTGTATGAGTGCCCTCAAATAACACTACTCGAATCAAGAGGCAAACAAAGGCAAACACTTGAACTCGAAGATACAGATGGCATAACACCACAAGCCTGAAGAGCTGATCAATCAAATCTGGAAGAGTGCATCCAAAAATAGGAAAGAAAAGAGTGTCCATATGGTAAGTGATCCATCTCACCGGAATGCATAGGTACCCAGCCACTGCAACCGCCTAGTACATAGGATCAAATACTGAATACATAGCTCACACTATCAAACCAAGGAAGCAGTAGAACCAACAGTAGAAACCCCCCCATACTGCTGACAGGGGAGTAATGACAGGTACACTGAAAAGATCGTCCAATATGAACTGCATGATGAAGATGAATCTGAAACATCGAATGTGCAAAGAGAGTACAAACACATATAAAGATACCTAAGGCTAATGTCATTGGAGGAATGCTCACATGATAAAAGAAGATGGCAAACAAAGGCAAACATCAAACCCCCCCTGGCACTTTATAATGGAGTGCGAGTACAAAGAGCACAAACATGTGCAAGATCCCATCAAAGCAAGAGAATGGCACTTTATCTCAGTGCGTGTGCATAAAAAAAATGCTACAAAAGTGAAGTATACACTGCTCAAAGAAGATAGAAAGCTATATCAGCATGAACTACAAATAAATATGAGCTATCCCATGTAAAAAATGAGATCCCAGGATCTGAAACAACCAAGATATCCACCAGACTGCAAAAATGCAAGTATCTAAATAAAATAAACCTGGATCAGAATCTAGAAAAAATACTCATAGTACTAAAAATATCTCTGAAAAAGCTTTCCAATGATATATCGTTTTCCAATAACGGAGTCCGGATGTGCAAGATAGAGCTTCCGGAGTGCAAACCTAAAGATCTAGCTTTGACAGAGAAAAAAACCATCAGAAATATAATACCAGAAAAAATAACCTCCAGATCTGAAAAGATCTCGGAATCAGCTTTCCGACGATATCTTGTTTGCCAAATTTTGACACCGTATGCTCAAGATATGAGCAAAAAAACCAACAGCTGCACTAGAGGGCCCAAAGAAGGTGTCTGAAAGATCTGAAGATGGGTGACGTCAGCAAAAAGACATAAAACCACATAAAACCATCAGATCTGAAAAAATCTCAGAAAGAGCTTTCCAGCAATATCTCATTTTCCAAAAACGGAGTCCGGATGCAAGAGAAACGGATCCCAGAATTCAAGAGGTCTGAAACGCCACTATCACAGAAAATATCTGACTTTGACAGTAAAAAAGAGCATCAAAATGGAAAAATCATAAAACCATACCAGAAAATTCAGATCGGGCTCGGAACCAGCTTTCCGACAATATATCGCACGCCCAATGATGATCCCCGTATGCCCGAGATATTGCGAAAAAAACGCCCAGGTACCCCTAAAACAGAGCCCTTTTAAAAAAAATCATGCAAATGGGAAAAAAACATTTGCGCTGACGTCAGCGCGGGCCTGGGCTCTAAAATGGTGGGCCCCTGGTCACCGACGTGACGAGGGGCTGGGCAGTGGGTCCGGCGGAGCGGCCGTGGGGCCGCCAGAGGCGGAGCGCTGGCGGGGGGCCGCTGAACGCGGCGGAGTGGAGGCCGGCGGAGGCGGCGCCGGGGCCGGGGTCCGCGAACGCAGCGGAGGGAGGAGCGCCGGAGCTGGGCGGCGGCTGGGGCCGCGGTGGCCGGCGGGATCGGTGGTGGCCGCCCGGGCGGTGGCCGCTATGCGGTTGCTGCTGGGCGGCGCGGGGGTGGCCGCTGGGCGGCGCCCCCCAAAATCAAAGTTTTTTTTTTTTTAATGATTTTTTTTTGAAAATCGTACCCTGCACCTCGGAGTGCGTGCCAGGGCCGTACGGCCCTGGTATGTAAAAAAAATTTGCCTCAGAGGTCAACTTGTCAGAATTGGACAAGTTTTATATGATTTTTGACTATCTCGAGCCTTCCGGATGCAACTGTGAGGTCCGTTTAGGCCAGAAATGTACCCAAAAATACTGATCGCCTTGGGATCCGTGCCAGGGCTGATTGCAAAAATTTTTTCTCACAGATTCCAACTATGTCCAAATTGGACAAAATTTATATGGATCTTAGGGTTCTTGGATGCTCTAAACGCAACCGTGAGGTCCGTTTGAAGCCAAGATGACCAGAAAAATAGGTCCCCCCCAGATCTGACTGGAAACCCTCTGTAAACGCAGATCTGACAAACACGGCCGAATCTCTCAGAAAGAGGACAGGGGCAAGCAGATCTGAAGCTCTGATACCATGATGGAGTTGATGAAAAACAACCCACAGCTCCCAAGAACACCTGCACGCAAACACCTGTCACAGAAAGAGAGAGAAGCAAACAGCTATGGAGGCCTGAACGCATTGATCCACGAGAGAGGAGAAGTCCTTGATGTGCAAAAACAAAAGTTGCAATCAATAATAAAATGTCAGAAAAAGGTTACAAAGTATTATGAGATCAATCCTTATGAAGGAGATTAGAAAACCTAAAAAGGTAAAACCCTAGGTTGCATGATAATAATTAATAAAGATAATTAATTATTATATGCCTAAAGTTTAGCTTAAGTCGAAAGAGGTAATAAGTGACTGAATAATTAAATCAATATGATTTAATTAATCAATAAACACTTTATTACTCTAACAAGATCATCCCAAGATCGAAGACTCATAGTGGCTCTGGAAAAAATATCTTATGGGGTTTGAATTCCATGCTTCTGAAATCGAAGATTATGAACCCCTTGAACTTTGGCAAGAGGAATCTCTTGTTGAGAAAAAAGAGGGGACCACCAAATGTTCTGCTAGTTGAAAGAAAGACCATCACAGAAGCCATTCCCATCCCAATGGAGCCAGGGCTTGCCAAACTCTCAGGATCTCCAAATAATTTTGGTGAAAAAAGCACCCTGGATCTGAACAGACTCCTTCATAACTAGAAGGGTTTGAAAACCAATCCCCTTCCAAGAAGGCTTGTGAAGAGGAAAGCCTGAGGAAATGCAGTGTCGAAGTAAAATTTTCTAGGCCTCATTACCTGTTAGACACTGCACAACTCACTTGGCACAAAGGGCATGCCCTTGCTTCTAGGTATCAATTAAACCAAGCCCACCAGAGGATTTTGGGAGGCAACAAAAATCTCAGGAAACTCTATGGAAACCCTGGTGATCAATACTAGAGGCCCAGAGGAAATCCCGTAGAAGTTTCTCAAGCTTCTTGTAGGAGGTTTTGGAAGGAGCCCAACAAGAGGAGTAATAAACATGTGTGGTTGCCAGAACCTTGGAGTAGATTTGGAATTTTCCTATGAGAGAGAGCAGTTTCATGATCAAGTAGGTAAGCTTTTTTTTAATTTTAGCAAGAACTGCATTCCATAGATCAGTAGGGTGGCCTTGAAACGCAAAGGGAATACCTAGAAAGTGGAAAATTTCCCCATGCCAAATCTTGGTCCATCCAAATTGAGAAAACTAGGGAGTCTCGGGAAGAGCCGACTGTCTATAGCAGAGGGTTTTGTGCCATTGAATGGCTAAACCAGAGGCCAGACAAAAATTGTCTAAACATTGCAAGGCTTCCTGAATATTCTCTTCATCCTCTTCCCTAGTGAGAAAGGAATCATCAGCAAAATGGCCATTGACCAGCTGTTGGGATGAACCCAGCAAATTGATTCCCCAAACATTACCCATAGAAATGGAGTGAGAAAGAAAGTAACCAAAACCCTCAGCAGCCAAAACATACAAGGCCGAAGCCAGAGGACAGCCTTGCCGAATGGAACGAAAGAGCCCAAAGGTGGAGGATTGGTGCCCATTGATGGTAATGCAATAAAAGGCATCATTAAAGAGCATCTGCATAGATTGACGAAATCTAGGTCCAAAACCCATAGAGTGAAGCATCACAAGGATAAAAGGCCATTCAATATGATCATAAGCTTTAGCAAAATCAATCTTAAGAAAAAGGGCTTTCTAGTGAGACTTATGAGCCTATTCCATACCTTCCCACACAGCAATGATGTTGTCAAGAATAAATCTTGACTTAATAAATCATGTTTTCTTAGGCCGAACAATCTGCGGAAGCAAGTGCCAAATCTTGAGAGCCAGTGCCTTGGCAATGATCTTGTAGGAGATATTGAGCAAGGTGATGGGGCACCAATTAAAAATATCCTCCGGATCCCCAGACTTGGGAATAAACTTGATATTACCTTGGTTAATGATATCCCCAAGAGATTGGGTATGAAACACTTCTAGGTAGACCTGGTGGAGATCAGGACCAATGGCATCCCAGATGGCTTTGTAAAACTCACAAGGGAAGCCATCACAACCAGGGGCTTTATCATCAGCCATGGCCAACATAGCTTCATGAATATCCTACAAGGAAAGCAATTGATCACAGAAGACACACTGTGGCACCACCGTGGTAAAATCAGCAAGAGATTTCTCACTGGTAGGAGAATATCCTTGAGTAGCAAAAACATGTTCATAGTGACGAACAAAGGCTTGCAAAACATCAGGAAGCTCCGTGAGAAGGTTGTGCCCTTCTCTGATTTTGGTTATGCCCGTACTGGTATGTCAAGGACGGAGAGCAATAAAAAATTCTTTAGAAGCTTGATCTCCAACCTTTAACCAGTGCAAGCGAGCTTTGATCTAGGCTCCTCTAGCAGTATGGTTGTCAGCCACTTGTTTCTAATGATGTAACTTCGCAAGATTAAGTTGTAGATTCTGGTTGAAAGGATCCTTGGCTAAGGCCTCAGTGGCAAAACATAAGACCTTGGTGTTGACATCATAGGCTTTTACGATGACACTTGGCCAATTGTCTGTCATAGATGTGCAAAAAATGAGCTGTACGCCTGATGGCGTCATTCCACAATTGAATCCAACCTATCAACTAAGTGGGTCTAGGCTCAAGGTTCCAAACCCAATGAATGTGGGCCACAGTAGAAGGATGGTGAAGGACAAAATTATTAAAGTAAAATTGCATGGTGGGAGGCCTAGCCTTAGCTATCTTCCAAACAATGTTAAATTGGATGGGAATGTGGTCTAACAAGGTCACATCAACAAGAGGAGTGACAGGTAAAACTTTCTTTTTAGAAAAAGAGAAAAAATATTATGTTGATATCATAGCACGATCAAGCCTTTTATGAATTCTATTAGAGGAGGCCCTGTAATTAGACCAAGTGTGCCAGACCCCAACAAAATGGTGGCAGCCCACATTGGGATCAAAAATTCCTAATTTATTATGTATGTAGTACCAAGCTTCTCTTTCCCTAGCTACCCATCGAAAAGGAAAAAGGACATCCTTGTCAGACACCATCTCCACCATATTAAAGTCCCCACAAACAATCTAGGTAGTAGGTGGTAGAGAATCCAGAAGCCATTGCCACAGGTGAGATCTCTCAATAGCATCATTGGGAGCATAAACATTAACTATGCCAAAAGAATGATTTTCAATAATGAAAGTGGCCCAAACAACTCTCTGCATGGGGTCAGAACCATAACTAACTAGAAAGGAATGCCAATGAGGAGAAAGGAGAGTAGCAACTCCGCCTCGACCAGCCTCGTGCTGAGAATAGAGAGAAAGGCTTGTAGGCCAAAAAACTTTACAAGCAGCATCAAACATGAAACCAGAAATCTTAACTTCCTGGAGGCATAAAACATCCAAATGACTAAAACGATGACACAAATCCCTGACAGAGAATTTTTTGTGTAGGTCTACCAACCCATGAACATTCCATGAGATGTACTTCATGGAATAACAGTGTCGTCCATTCCATCACCTTCCCCAATGGAGTCAAAACTATTAGATAAATAATTTGGGGCAAAAGAAGACCTAGAAAATTTGAAAGAAATGTTATGCTATTTTTCCTATGTGCCATCAAACCTAGTCTCAGCACACCCAGAAGGGCTGCGAGAATGGTGGAAAGAATTGGAAGAAGCAAGCTTTGCGGCTGCCTGAGGCATGTGGCCTGAAGGAGCGGTAACCTAGGAGTTAAAAACTCCTTTCCCCTGAGAATAAGGGTTTGAAACCTCGATAACCAAGGTTTCCAAAGAAACCACGTTATCCAAGGGTGGCGGATGGGAGGCCGAAGCTGAAGCAGGATGCTTGTGGGGCTTGTTATGATGGCCGACTATGACCCATTCATCTTTTTTTCCCTCATCTTTTTTTCCAGCCTTAGCTGGCTGAGAACCAAAATCCTTGGGAGGAGCCTTGGTATGAGGCACTACCAGAGGGTAGTCCCTAATCTTATGCTCTACAGATTGACAATGATAACAAGTGTTGGGAAGGTTGAGATAAAGCACCTTCTAGGTGAAGGTGGTATTGCCAACCTGAATCTCAATGGATTCTTTGAGATCCCTAGAGAGGTCGACCTCAATGTTGAGCCTCTTTTGAGGTCGTGGATTAAGAAAATGGTCATGCTCGCTACACACAACCCTACCTAGCTTTTGTGCTATGGCATGCATGAAAGGCCAACAAGGTAAGGGAAGACCAGGAAACTCTACCCACACTGGGACTTTCAACTTCTTGTCATCAGAGATAGAAGTCATGAGACCAGCATTGGAAGATAACAGTGAGGCCCTAAGGTTCCAAGGACCTTTGGCAAAAATGGAGTCCACATGGGAGGGATTGGAAAAGTGAAAAAAAAAATCCTTTGGTGAGGCTTTGGATTCCATCTAGGAAGATTCTGTGAGGGGTCCAAGATTTCACAACCCAATCCCTGAGAACATGTTCAAGAGGGTTGCGACCCAGAAATAGCCAATAAGGGTATGTGTTTCAAGCCAAGTGCAAGCATCATTAAACTCATTAATGGGTAGAACAATATCAAGCTGAGCCATACCTCATGAAACACTTTGGACATAAATTTTTAGGGATGTTTGCTTGGCAGGGCCATTGCTATTCGAAACCACACCAGCACCAACATCAACTGCTTGGTGAGAAGTGGTCGGAGCCGTATATACTAAACAACTTCCCACAATAACTGTGGTATGTGTGAAGGACAAGGACTACATAAAAAACCCTAGCAAATCGTAGAGAAAATTTCTTTCAAAGTCGATTAATGGTAATAAATATCCATCCATGTTGCTTGTTGGTCATCAGAGAAAGTTGTTGACATTGTTTCAAAGGTCTATTCTTTAAAGTGCTAGTTATTGTAATGGGATTTATCGGGCATTCCCCCAGAAGCTAATAAGTTCATGAAGAAGTCGGTATAAGTATGTTTATCAGAGACTTTAAGAAGTCTGTGGAAAGTTTATTAAACCTCCGAAAAAGTTTTAAAGAAACATTATAAGCACGCGACGAGAGGTGACACGTAGAGAAGAAATAAATGTCAAAGAAGCCATGAAAAATGATGATAACATGAGTGAAAGAGCGGTTATTTTTCTTAAGTTTTGAAAGTTTCTTCCAAGACAGATAAGCCACAATAAGTCTACATACTCATTGTTCATCGGCAAATTAACAAAGTTGTCTAAGTTGTTGAAATCTCCAATGAAAGTTTCATTTGCTATCATTCTTGGCATCCATAAAAGTTTAATATGGTGAATCTTTGTCAGAGGATATAGTAAGAAATGGTCTTGGAGACATACATGCACGCAATATGTGGAATCGTGCACAAGCACCTTAACCACTTTGACAAATATTTTCTGAGGTTGATAATAGACAAAAAATTTGTAGCGACCAACAGACACAAACCAAACAGACCTCCATTATCCTCAATATTGTGCCAAAAAGGGAGAGAGTAGTACAATATATTGGCATTCATTAAGGGTCTGTTTGGTTGTTGGAATTAAATAATATTGGAATTGTCTAGTATTTGACAATTCTGGAAGTTATAAATCTGGAAAATGATTTTTGGAATATGGATGGAACATGGAATTCATAATGAGAAGATGCATTTTAATTGCAATTAATATGGATTTCAAATTATTATAAATTTTTCTTTACCCCCATTCTCATTTAAGTGGAATTGGAAATTGATTTTCCAATTCCACCTATTTAGATGGAAGATTCAAATGCTGGTTTTGGGGGTAAATGGGAATTAACAAATCCATATTCTTGTTTCATGTTTTGAACACAAACATCAAAAAATGTCAATTCTGGGATTTGACAATCCCAATTTTTGTCTAATTCAGCAAACAAACGGACCCTAAAGCATTTTTGAAGGCACATAAAACTTTTGAAAAACTAACTCCATTTGCAAATGTGAAGTCAAATTCCACAACCTTTTCTTGTATCTTCTTGGTTAGTGACATAATTCATGATTTGGAGAGGGTATGTACTACATTAAAGGTCAACACTATTGTTTAGATGTACTCAAAATGTGGAGTCACATATATA